>JASCZW010006551.1:0-90824 GCA_034211315.2 Aedes japonicus
ACTATCACAAAGCCCCATCAGTGGTACATGAGCGCTTTCCAAACGTCCTCTAACGTCTGTAACTGTGTTTGCCCTAATAGCACATTTGTTACCGAAATAAGTCAAAGTAACTGCAATGTGCCTCAATTAAGTCACGTCACGTTTCTGCTGACCATTATGACAGAGATGTGTTGTGGGTGCCTAGTCTGAAGCTGCTGGCAATTCATCCGTTAGGCGAACGATCGAGAGGTATTCTGACGACATTTTGAAATCTTTCAACGACTATTGTTGACTGTCTGAGTTCAGCTTTTTAAGTTGCTGATTATTTATTCACTAGCTGAACCTGGTACGACCTTACTACGCTTGCAACTAAATACCTACCACCGGAAAAACTTAGGTTATAGTGGCTTCAGCCTATTTTCCTGGACTTGTGTTTTTTCTGGTGCCCACTACATCACCAGAATCGACTCATTTGTACAGTACTACAGAGGTAACAACAAAGGCATTCATGTGACCGTGTGGGGTATTGGATATCAACGGTCGAAGGGTGCTTATCGGATATGCAATAGGGATATGATGGCATGCAGCCAAGAGCAGACCTAAAATTTTAAATGCTATTAGACAAAGAAGTCTTAGATCTGACATTTTCAGATATAGACACATTAATTTGAATGGAGCGGGGATACCGGTCATCGACTATGTTTTGAAATCCTAGAAAAACTAACTGGGATCAGTATGCAAAATATTTTGAATTCGGAGTTATTTTGAAGGTGGAAAGGTTGATTTAGTTCCAAGTGAGATCATTTTTCCCAAAAAGTAAATGATAAGAGTTTGGTACCCCACTGCTGTTGTCTATCAAGAATCGTCCTCTAACAGGGATGTTCCATGGTGCAATTTTAAATTGGAACGTCTACATAAAACATCTAATAGATTGTTTAATAAAAGCTGAAAAGAACCTCAGAGTTGGACCCCCTGTGAAGGTGCACTTTCTAAGAACAGTAAAGAAATAAGAAAACCCAAACGAAGATCCTGGAGCATCTGGCAGCTGTATGAAAGCTAAACAATTTCTTGAAGTCACTCGTCTCTTACTATTGAACTTGGAAATCCGAGCTAAATGAGATGGGTTTGTCCGAAAACTCCTGGCGAACAATCGTGTGTCTTCCGTATGGAAACTCGTTTCTCCTGGATTGGACTGTCTGTGAGATCCAAACAGTAATGGATCCCTTGTGAGGCGAATAAATATTCTACAAGGACACCCCAAATGTCTGTTGAAGCAGAAAACGCTCAGAAGAGCCATAAGACTTGGTTGATCAAATATTTAAGAGAGAGCCAGGATAGAAAGATGCATTGAGATCTTTAAACTCTGCCTTACAAACTACTGCAGGAACTGAAAGAATATTCCAGCATTTGACTTCAAGAAGCAGCGAAGCAAGTGTTGATCCCTACTTTAGTAAGTGAGGATGTTTTAGGCAGAAGTTTGAGACTCATCCATATTCCATCTTCATGGACACAAACGTGAAGGTCATCTTTGTGCCTAAAATAAGGCGCTCCTGAATCATAGCGGCCTTATGGTCTACTCCATTCATTGCCACACAAAGTTCTACAAAGGATTCACCAAATAGAGTGTGATTTCTGCAAAATAAAAAGATAGGATGCATTGTGTTTTCATCTTACCCTATGGATCAGTGGTAGTTTGCTACCATGTCTTCTGTTCTAGATATGTTTTGTCTTCACTAAGCTCTCCTCTGTGTTCATGCCCAGTTTGAACGTAATGTTGTTTTCCATAACCTTAGATTAACTGCCTTTATTTAGCATTGAAAGCTAACTCAAAACCTCCATTCTGGACTAAGTGAGGCTCTGACTCTGTCAGAACATGCTGCTTGTCTTTTGAGTTGCCTGGACAGACTTCTCTTGGTTGGTTAAAGAGATCCCCTCACTCCCTCCAGAGATGGGAGAGGGTCTCAAACCACCATAGAAAAAAGTCCTGCCTCCAAAAAACTTCCGAAACATGCCAAATTTGGACTTTACTTGCCTGACACAGGTGTTCTCGAGTTATCCAGATGTGTGTGTTTCATTTTATGCTGAGAATCTCTGCTTCCTTTCAGACAGGGGAAGGTGTACTCGAACCATCATGAGGTACCTTTGCCTTCTTCAAACGCTTGCATTCAAGATTTTCATAACAGTCAAGGATGAATTTTTTGCTGTTTGGTTTAAATTTGTGTTTGTATGTTCGCATCATTTGTATGGGACCTCCCTACTGAGGACTCGGAGAGGTCTCGAACCACAGTGAGAAACATTTCTTACTTCCAAAACCACCACATGCACAATCTAATTCCAATTGCTTTATTAATTTCGAGCTATGCAGAAATTGCAGTTCATTCTATGAGAGCCCCCCTTCTAGAGAGAAGTGGTTTCGAACCACCAGAAAAACATTTTTCCTCTCCAGAAAACCCCTTTAGTTATGCAGAAATATGTGTTTCATTTGTTTTGGGAGTCCCCCTTCCAGAAATGGGAGGGAGTCTGCAAATCACCTTAGAAACATTTCTTGTCGACATAAACCTCCACCTGCCAAATTTGATTCCATTTGCTTGATTCGTTCTCGAGTTGCGCACTAAAATTGTGTTTCATCTGTGTGGAGTACCCCCTATGAGTTATGCAGAAGTTTGTGTTTCCATTTGTATGGTTAATTGTGTTGACCCTCCTCTTCCAGAAGGGGGAACCACCATTGAAACATTTTTGCGTTACTGCCTCCACTCGCCCAAATTTGTTCTGAAATATAGTAACTTAAGAAATATTTCTTGTCAGGATAAACCTGTACCTGCCAAATTTGGTTTCATTTGCAATGATGAATTCTCAAGCTTATACAGAAATTTTGTGTTATTTGTATGGGAGCCCCCCCTTTCCAGAGGGTTTGAAACTGCTCGAACGTGGTAAGGCATCAGTTCGATGCCGATAAATCTGCAATCAATTTTAAATCTTTACCACAAAGAATCAACTTCGGGATATTATTCTTATCGGTTCGCGTATTGAAAAAAAATGGATAATCTTCGCCGAAACAATATCCACATCGATACATCGTACGTCTACACCACCTACAAGAAAGCTACAACCAATAAAAACACTAACCTGACCACGCATAATTCTACTAATTTTACGGATAACAAGTGCAATGTTCTCTTGTTCATTCCTGCTGTACAGCAAAATGCCAACCAGCATATGCTCATATCCGCACATTTTTATCCTTATGAAGCTAACTTTTTGACGATTCAAACTGTTTCCCACTTGACAGCAACGGCGAAATCCTCAAAAAAGCATCGTAGCTCGACGAATTATTTGCAGCTACAGCCGGAGCAGCGCAAATCCAACCCAAAAATGTAAACCACGCCGTCCTCCAACACAAGGTAAGCCAAACCTAACCCAACACCGTTTCCATTAGTATGATTCAGGTGAAAAACTGCCTACGCCAGGTGCCTTCACGAATCACCTCTACCTGCTGCTGGGCCGGGCGTAAAGCGAACGTAACAGGTATCAAATTTGAAGGTTCTAAGTGGACTTATGTCACTTACCGGGACCCCTCGCGTGCTACCAGTAATTCCACACTTTTATTTCACTACAGTTGAAATTCTAGTCAGATGAAATATGAGATCATTTTCCCACACGTGAGACGATATGCTTCTTCATATCGCTTTGTTTTCGGCGACAAATCCGCGGCGCCTCTCTCTCCGATAACGTCCGCACGACGTGGCGCTTGTTCTAACGGTCATCCGAAAGAACGAAGAAGAGTATAAGCAATATATTAATTATCAGCGGAAGAAATTCACATTTTTCCTCAAAGTCAACCGTACAGTATGCATTCACTAGTCACTAGCGTGTGGCTTATTGCGATTGCGAACTTTAGAATGTGACGGACGCCGTTACGTTGCTGATTGGTGCGCGTCACTCGGTGATAACGTGATAAGTGTGATTTTGCTGGCTGCCTTCCTGCCTTCGATCTCATTGCCGCATGGTCACGTTCATTGGGTTATTGCCGATCTGATTGGTTGGTGAAGCTTGTTAGGTAACCATGGGGAGCATAGCTCAGTGGTGGAGCATTCGACTGCAGATCGGAGGTCCCCGGTTCAAACCCGGGTGCCCTCAGATTCTTTTTATGATGACGACTAGTTTGCACAGGATTGATCGATATTGCTGGTCAGGTGATCGCTTACTTGGTGGGCATTTACAGATTTGTTATCGACATTATTGTTAGGCGCTTTTTCTTGAAGGCTTAGCAGAACAATAAACTAATAATTTAGTTTTATTTCAAATTGATGCATTAAATGAGCAAAATAAGTGTAGATCATTAGAGGATGCACGATGCGTTAGAACTACAGCGCGCATTAATTTCTATGTGTATTTTAAAACTTATTTTTAACATCTAAATTATAAGGCGACCACTCGGAGTATTTGAAGTAACTTTACTGCCAAAATAAGGTTCCACCGAGATTTGAACTCGGATCGCAGGATTCAAAGTCCTGAGTGCTAACCGTTACACCATGGAACCGTCGATGAATATAATTTAACTTAATAAATTTATTAGGGACCCTTCTCGCGCGTTGTTCCCTGTTTATCTCATCAAACTGAATAACTTTCGCCATAGCATAGCCGACGGCCGGTTTGTGATCATTCCAAAACTATAAAATATACAAACCGAGTACATAAAATCCGACGTACCTTTTGTGATCTTTCTAAAAAGTGACAGGCCGAAAAAATGTGGCTTTCATGATTTTTGCAGTTTTTGCACTGGGTGCAGCAACCTTGTCTCGGCATCTTGGATGATACCTTGTTGTCATGGCAGTCCAGAGATCTACCCATTCTTTATGAGTATTTACTCAGCGTCGTGCACACATCTGACGTTTTCGTTTGTTTACCTTGTTTGCTACTTGCTCCTGCTCTGAGAAAATTCGTTCGTTATACCGACAATTAAATCATGGTCAAGATGACTATTGCATAAAATGGTTACTGTTGCGTACAACACGATAGGACAGCATTCCACTCCAGTGGTCGAATGCCTACACCATTGTAAGACACTACACAGCACCAGTACACTCCATTAGGTATCGCCTCCATAGATATAGAATACCACCATGCGACCTCTCTTGATCGCATGGCAGCTAGATATAAAAACAGCACGCACCGCCGATCACGTTATTCCAGTTCAAACCAAACTATTGTCAACAACAGAAGTCGAAATATAGTTTAAAAAAGCCAACGCGACGTGATGAAGATTTCAATTTCTCCTCCGATCGAAGCCACACAATCAGCCTTTTTCAAGGCAAGAGGTTGAAGAGTTTCTCCACCGTAAAACCGAACCAGTGACCTACCCCAAATCATTCCATCCGCCGTTGCCAGGCGTGGAAGGAGCTACCGACGAGGATTCCGTGCGTGGACAGTTACAACGTAACCATGAAAATGGACGAATTCACCACGGTCATGGTATTCTTGACTATGATCATGGTAACAAGGACTATTCGAACATTATGGTGAATGTTGAATCAACTATTTTTAATGGGTGTTTTGACCATGATAATAGTCGGTTCAAAATCACTATACTGCAATAATGTCATCCTAACCCCCAATAATGGTAAAATTGACTATCAAATTTGCCTCTGTGTGTATCAATTCCAATACGCTCGTTCAGATCTACTCTAAATAGAGTAGTCTTCATCAGTTTCGTATTTCCATACTGAGCTATCAAACATTTAGTAACTGAAATAAAGACTGAGTAAATGCTAACTCTGATCGTAAAAGCACTATACCTATTGAAATAGAGTAATTATAATAAAGCTCGTCAAAAGCGGAAAACGTGGTTCATTCCAAGGTTCATTAATTCGAACTTCGATGCATCGGATATTGATTCAAACACGGTTCAGAAGTTGAAAGGTAAGGAAAATGTAGTTTTATGTAAACAGAACTAAAGAGTATCGCTACTTTAAAGGATTCACCAGCACACAGCTCCACCATACCACTAATACTACAAGATTTCCGTCGGACGATCGCCGTCAAGCTGTCAGTGCTGACGATCCGAAAAAATCAATAATAGAAAAAAATGCGAATTAAAATATAAATAAATAAATAATAGAAACATACAGAAGAAGATGACCATGTTGCTGGGGCTGGCACACCATTAGTGTGGTTATTCACATTAGATAATTTTAGCTAAATTAGCCACCCACTGCACGAAGGATGGATGATTCTTATTTGGTTACCGCTACGGAACATTTCACGGCATACCATCAAAACTCATAATCCAACCGGGTTACCGAATTGACTCCTATTGGACACCAACTCAATGTTGAACAGACATGAACCAAATTTGATCCGACATCTTGTCGATATTGGATCACCATCTAATTAGCCTGAAATTGATCCGACACACAGCTTGCGTATTTTTCGATGACCCATGCTCCCTTATTGTTAAGTCCGGCACGAAAGGGTGTACGGATTAAAATTGCGACATACACACACAAATAGTCAGCAAAATTCGCCCGATCAACCAATTCGAACTTTCAGGGGTAAAATAAAACATGTTATGAATATTTTTCCATGCTTGTTTATTCAACCTCAATTCCATATTCAAATGCGAACCTTCTTCTTAACACTACTCATAAGGTCCTGTACAGGTATATAGTACGTACATCAACTTTCTCACTTCAAATCGCTATTGCATAAAAAATACTGATTATATCTTAAATCTTATACAACAAAAAGAAGTGTGGAATGTTGTTCTTTCTTTTGGTTATAATAGATTTCAGGTACAACCAGTAGTTTTTATGCAATTGCGATTAGAATTGAGAAGGTTGATGTACGTACTATCCCCTAGTAGCACACTTGTTGCAAATAAGTCAAAGTAGCTGCAATGTGACTCAATTAAGTCACAATCAAGTTTCTGCAACCAATTATGACAGAGATGTGTTGCTTGGGTCGAGGTATACCTGTACTACATTTGGACCAATTTTTTTTTGTGTGGCAATTCATTCTTTCTTCATATCTTCCTTCGATTTCACTTCCTTAGGATGCTTCCGAAGTGCCTGCTTCATGATGGCGCAGTACTTTTCAATTGGCCGCAGTTTCGGTGCTTTCGAGAGGTTGAGATGCTTCTGCACGAAATTGACCTCCTTAGCCTTGTACCACTCCAAAACCTCTTTCGAGTAATGGCAGAGGCTAAATCCGACCAGAAGGTCGTATGACCATTGTGTGACCTCAGAAGAGGAAGTAAACGCTGTTGAAGGCATTCCTTTAGGTACACCTGCCCATTGACCGTTTCAGTTGTCGCGAATGGGGTGCTCCGCTTTCCACCGGAGCAAATTGCTTGCCAAATCATATATTTTTTGGCAAATTTTGACATCTTCTGCTCTCTGACGTCCTCAGGGACATCAAATTTATGAGGAGCAGTGAAAAACTAGAGCCTCACCGTCTCATCATCCATAACGAGGCAATATGGTTTCGTCAACATATCAACTACACATCGGTGTTGAATTAGAGCTTGTTCAAACAAATTTGGAGAAGCTATTCAGCTATTCTAGAAGAAACAGCTGAATAGCTTCTCCAAACTCGCGCTCAATTCAACGCCGATGTTTGTTGGGATAGGTGTAAACTTCCGTGCACATGTTTTACCTACCCGTATTCTGCATTCCATCGCGATTAGGCGCCTTTTGGACTTTGTACGTGTGTTGTCCTTCACACCTTTTTTGCATCTTGCACGAAAGATTGGGATAGATTCAGTTTCTTCGCCACATCTCGAACTGAACTGTTGGGATTCCTCTTGAAAGCTTGAACTACCCGCTTATGATCCTGGACACTGTACAAAACAAAAATTTATTCAAAAATAGTCGTTGGGAGCATCTAGTCCAAGAAAGTTAAGTTTTGCTCCATTTCTCTTCAAACGCTTGGGACCTAAGCCTTCACTATAGTCCTAGGCTCTATGGCTTAAGGTTATAGGTTATGTCCATATTCAAATCCAGACAACATGTGTGAAGAGAGTGAATAAGAGCGTAATCCGGCAGTATCTGACGCGTAAATTGAGCAAACAATTAAAAAAGGCCCCTGTTGCGGCTGGCAACGCTTCCGAGAACTCATCGAGTGAGTAGCAATGAAATGAGAAGCACCCAGTGGGTATTGGTAGCATCCATCAACAATGACAGTTTAGTAAACTGTCAAGATCAGTGATTAATAGAAAGACGGTAGAAAAGAAAGGAAATATAAAAACATTAGTTAAATTGGAGTGAAATGTGGTTTGGCCCGATTTGCTACAAATACATAATTATATACATTTTTTGATCGAAGTGAGTAGTTCAGGTTATTATTCATAATTACTGCAAATAGTTTTAACTTAAAATCTACCATTCTAGTGCTTAAATTCAACTTTATATTCCACTTAACCTTAAATTGAATTTGTTCGTGGAACTACAAAACTAGAAGCACTGAATTTGTAAGTTTATTATTACTTTAATTTCTCTAAGCAATCAATAAAATAAAATAACTCCCATTTTTGAAGCTCGAAGCACTACGCTATCAAGAGTCAAGTGTATTCTCTTCCGTTCCTGGACAAAACTTTAAGAAATTCAACAGTTGATGAAAGAGCAAGAGGAGACCACCATGGAGACAACTCCGGATAACAGCAACACATACAGTTGTCCTGCTTGCCAAAGGCCTGATTCCACCGATAACCTCGTTGGCTGCGATACGTGCGATGCCTGGTGGCACTAATCGTTTGCCGGAGTAGACGATTCCGTTAAGGAAGGGAAATGGTATTGCTCAAAATGCTTACCACCATTTGACAAATCGGTTTCCAACGCCTCTTCAGCAGCTTCCCGGAAAGCTCGTTTGGAATTAAATATGAAGCGACTAGAGGAGCAACGTGAATTTGATAGGAAGCAATTAGAGTTAGAGAAGAACTACCTCGAGAAGAAATATCAGCTGATGGAAGATTCGCTGCTTGAAGAAGTCGAAACTCGGAGTGTACGAAGCCGGGTTGATGAGGTGGAGTCTCGGAAGAAGCTAGTCACTGACTCGTGAAGGACCAAGGAGCAGGACATCGGAAAACGCTGGCGCCTGCGCTCCCCTCAGTAGCTACTCACAAGCACAGCAGCAGCGGTTCATCAGTTCCCACGGTTAATTCCATTTTACCCGCCGTGATTACGGGCGAAGAAGCAGTTTGAGGAGTACAGGGTGAGAGTAGAGCTCCACCAGTCACTCCTGAGAAGGACCATTATCGTTTGCTCCAACAAAAGCTGAAAGATTATCCACCAACCTTGCAGCAGTTACAAGAACTGCAAGAACAGCTGCATCTATACCAAATTCAACTGCAACATCAGTCGACACCTGTTTCTTCCGGACATGACGTGACGAAGGGAGCTATTCCTAAAGTACATCCGACAGAAGCTGGTCCGTCTAAACTACAGCCACGTAGAACCGTCTCTGATCCTATTGGGTTGCCAAAAGTGCAGAAGAACGTACAACAGCCTAACCTGTCCAGTCATGAGCAGCAGCACTGTCCTCCCACTAATGAAAAGCAACAAAATAAAAAATGACCAAGAGCAGCTGCGAAATCCGTTCGCGCCCTCTCCACCAAATAAGCCACGAAATAATCAGCAACCAATGGATCCCGTTCCAGTTAGTAGACCACCAGGTCCGTCTCCAGAACAGCTCGCCGCTCGTCAGGTAATGCCCCGGGATTTGCCGGAATTTTCTGGTGACCTTTGAAGAGTGGGCGATGTTTGTGAGCAGCTACAACAACACCACAACGCCGAAAATATTTCTCGGCTCCAGCGCTGCTTGAAAGGTGCTGCGCTCAAATCGGTCTGGTACTACCTCATGTCATTCGAATCGGTCCCAGATGTAATGCGAACCCTACACACTCTCTTCGGTCGTCCCGAGATGATTACCGGCAAGCTTATCAAGAACGTGCGTGAAACCCCCTCCGAAGCCGGAAAAGTTGGAGACACTGATCGAGTTTGGAATGGCGATACGAAACCTAACCCAGCACCTCATCGTTCCAGGTCAACAATCACACCTTTCCAACCCAATCCTTTTACAAGAACTCGTGAAAAAACTTCCAGCGGTTTCATGACGACGATTGTGGATTCCGTCAGCAAAGTGATAGTGTACGTCGGTCCGACACAGAGGAACGAAAAGCCAAAGGGTCGTGAGAAAGGATTTGTTCATGCACACACAGAAGCGGCAAACGTACCAGCAGCGACGCAATCAGCGTTGAAGCGTTGTTAAATATGTAGGCAGAGATGGTCATCGTGTGGTAGAATGTGCCGACTTCAAGAAGAAGAGCACTGAGAATATGAAGCTATGCCGTACCTGCTTGAATTTCCATGGTCGTCGAGCATGTAGGAACACCAATCGATGCGGCGTCAACGGTTATGAACTCCGCCACCATCCGCTACTGCACACCACGAGTTCTTCACCCGCCACATCACGAAACCCAGGTACCAATCAGCCTTCCGAAAACCACCACTACCACCACTACGGCCAGTCGTTGCTGTTCCGTATCATTCCCATCATCCTTCACGGACCCTCTAGATCCATCAAAGTATTCGCTTTTCTCGACGAAGGTTTTTCAGCGAAGTTGGTCGAACACAGCCTCGCAGAGCAGCTGGGAATCGAAGGACCAAACGCAAAGTTGTGCCTCAAATAGACGGCCAACTCTCAACATGTCACGACTAGAGTCCGAATCGCAGTTAATTTCTCTGGATATATCGGGTATAGAACAACAGAAGCGGTATCACCTGACGAACGTTAGAACTGTTGAGAGTCTTAACCTTCCCTCTCAGACACTGCGCTTTGGTGAGCTGCAACGAAAATTCCCCCATTTAGCAGGTCTTTCCGTTCAGAGCTACGAGAACGCCAAACCTCGTCTGCTGCTAGGACTTCGCGACATTGGCCTTGCCGTTCCGCAAGATACGAGAGAAGGGATCGTGGACCTTAAATTGAATTTGTTCGTGGAACTACAAAACTAGAAGCACTGAATTTGTAAGTTTATTATTACTTTAATTTCTCTAAAGAAACAAAAAAATAAAATAACTCCCATTTTTTTTAGCTTGAAGCACTACGCTAACAAGAGTCGAGTGTATTCTCTTCCGTTCCCGAACAGCCCCTGTTTCAATGAACAGGTTCCTCAGACAAGACCTGGAATGCAAGTCGTACAAGATGCAACGGGTTCACGGGTTGGCAGAGTGTCATAGCAAGCCAGGGCCCAAAGAAGCAGAAATCTTCTGGTTCGGCACGGTGACTGCGAGGTTTTATTTTCGGATGAAAAGCTCTTCCCCTTCAGGACAGTCATAATCAACAAAATGATCGTGTGTATGGCAAAAGTCTTGCCAATATTCCAAGAGATAAACTAGCTGTAGAACGCTATCAGAATGTATCGAAAATCATGGTATGGGGTGCCATTTTACGAAAAGGAATACTTCCTCTTTTTTCATAGATCCTAACGTAAAAATCAACTCTGAATATTAAAATCTGTATCCACATTAATCCGGACATCTTCAAATTATTGTAACTTCTGAAATATTGCACGTAGGAATGAAAAATTTCACTGTGGTATAGCTGAGAGTCTATGATGAAAAAGACTATGATTGATGTCTACATTTTATGTTTAGTATTCAAGTATGGCGACGAAAGAAAAACAAGTGCGTGAGCGAATTTTGTACGGGTGTACGGAAAATCCTGACTTGTCAATACGGGACCTTGCAAAAACATTGGATTTGCCTAAATCCACTGTTCACGATGTGCTCAAATCATTTTCGGAACGTTTGACGGTGGAGAGGAAACCGCGAAGTGATAAAAACATTGGACGCGCTGATCCTGTCATGGATCGAAAGGTGAAAAGGATATTAACGAAAAACCCAAATCTCTCCATTCGAACGATGGCTCGTAAAATAGGGATGTCACCTGGTGTGCTACAGCTGAGCATTTCAGAACGAAGAAGGCATCGAAATTTCCCAAAAAAATATCTTGTGTGGCAAGCAATTTGCACGTGTGGAAAAAAGAGTAAATCTTTCATCACTACAGGCACAATCAACAAGGAGATCTATCAGAAAGAGTGTCTGCAGAAGCGATTGCTACCCTGCATCAAAAGTCACAAAGAAAAACCTTTGTTCTGGCCCGATTTGGCATCATGCCACTATGCTAAAACTGTGATGGAGTGGTACCAAGCAAATCAAGTGAACATTGTACCAAAAACCTCACACCCACCAAATTGCCCAGAGCTACGACCAATCGAGAGATATTGGGCTCTGATGAAGCGAAAGATTTCTGAAAAGAAGCAAGAAATCAAAGACATCAAACACTTCCAGCAAATTTGGACAAAGACGGCTTCTACGATTTCTGAAGAGTCTGTACAAACCCTAATGGAGCGCAAAGTTCGAAAACTTTATTCAAATACCGAATAACTATGTTTTGTCTTCACGAATTGTTAAAACACATCCCATGAATCTGAAATAAACAACTACGACGGAAATATAATGCGAAATTTATGTTTTATTCATGTTTTGAGGTGTCCGGATTACTGCGGATACAGACCTTACATCGAGCAGGTTTTTAAGAATCACCTGCTTCCTCTTGCTTCAACGCTGCATGGGAATACACTATATTGTTTCAAACAAAAAAAAAACAAATGTTATGATTTGGTTGATTTGTTTTGCTGTAGTACTATTTTGTTTTAGTGACACCTATTGTGAGACACCCTGTAAAATGTGGTTTTCCTCTGACGGAAATTTGAAATTTGAATTTCTGGGAATAAATTCATTAACGACGTCATCCTCATCCAAATCATTCGCCATGCCCTTGTAAAAGTGCAGTAGAGATATGGAATTCAGTTGTTATTGTCCCTCAGTGGAGCTCAAACAGGCTTTCAATAGTTGGTTATAGTTTGGAACATACCAAAAAAATATGTTCCTAAAATTGGTTCTTTGGGTTTCTTGTGAACTCGTTGTTATGTTTCTATATGAACAGTTAATATACAACGTGTTACTATTATCAGTATATCTAGGCTACATTACTTGGCAACTGGCTTGGCTGGTCAATTCAGTCAACTTTAGATCATTTGAGAATCGTGACTTTAATTTTTTTGCCTTTTAAAAAATTTGTTCAAGGTTGTTACTGTAAATTGAAGAATAAAGTCTCCACTGCTTCTCAATAAATCAATCATCATGATATCAATATAGTATTGTCCATTATCGCTGAATTTGTGATATATTTAGTACATAAACCAAATGAAGGAGCTAGGTTAGCCACTACATCCAGTCGCACTATGTTGTTCATATTTTAAAGAATTATAAAAATAGACGATTTCCACAAAGCCTCCCTTTAGTAACATTTCTGTAGATCTTCTCATTTCTGCGTTGAAGAATTACAATTGATTCGAAAAAAAGGCGATGAAAAACTTCACCCCTTTTTATATGTTAGTTTAAATTAATTTTCTAAAAACAAAGCATGCAAAGATGCCTAGAATGACAGCCGTGGCACACACAAAGTTTCATTTCATTCTGAGATAGTGTTGCCAAGTGTTGGTCGAGTTCGGGCATTTAAATTTGCCACTTCTGGTCACCGCATATAAGGCATCGTCAGCGCTTCACCTTAAGTAATCCGCAAAGACAAACACATCTCTCCTGTTCCAGTCGACCTCCTAGATCCACAAAGTAGCACGAAAAACAGTCGGCAGCCTTGCAGACGCAGGGACAGGAAAACCCTGACCAGTTAACCAGCCAGCCTCACGTCGCTATTTACAAATATGAGCGAAAGTTTTAGCAAATATTTACAGCACAGATGCCTAAACATTTAACAAACTCCAGGAGAGAAATGTGCGTTTGTGTGTGCTTCTTCGCCTTCTTGAGGGCACGCGTGATTTTTCGTTCGCATTTTACAACCGGGGAAAACCCGGTGAAACTCGAGATAAGAACCCTGCTAGGCATGCTTGACTTTTCCCTGTAGGCAGTCAGTACCAGGAAGTGACCGGGTCCGATCGATTCTTTCGTGATCGAAGCGCAAAGTCCAAAATTGAGGGGCCTGGCAGCATGCGCGGGGCGCCAATGGTCTATCGCCGTCTGCATCAACGCACGGCTCAAAAATCCTGCAGCGTTTGTACCTGCTCATTGTCAGCCGCCGTTGCCGTTGCCGCCGCCGCCGTTGCCGCCGCCGCCGCCGCCGCCGCCGTTGCCGCCGCCGCTCGCCGCCGTTGCCGCCGTTGCCGTTGCCGCCGCGCGCTCGCCGCCGCTCGCCGCCGCCGCCGCCGCCGCTCGTCGTCTGCCCGCCGCCGCCGCCGCCGCTCGTCACCGCCGCCGCTCGTCGCCGTCGCCGCCGCCGCCGCTCGCCGCTGCCGCTCGCCGCTGCCGCCGCTCGTTGCCGCTGCCGCCGCCGCCGCTCGCCGCCGCCGCCGCCGCTGCCGCCGCCGCCGCCGCCGCCGCCGCCGCCGCTCGCCGCCGCCGCCGCCGCCGCCGCCGCCGCTCGCCGCTCGCCGCCGCTCGCCGCCGTCGCCGCTCGCCGCCGCCGCCGCCGCCGCCGCTCGCTGCCGCCGCTGCCGTCGCTCGCTCGCCGCCGCTCGCCGTCGCCGCCGCTCGCCGCCGCCGCCGTCGCCGCCGCCGCCGCCGTCGTCGCCGTCGCCGCCGCCGCTCGCCGCCGCCGCCGTCGTCGCCGTCGTCGTCAGCGTCGCCGTCGCCGCCGCCGTCGCCGCCGCCGCCGCCGCCGCCGCCGCCGCCGTCGCCGTCGCCGTCGTCGCTCGCCGCTCGCCGCCGTCGCCGCCGCCGCCGTCGCCGTCGTCGCCGTCGCCGCCGCCGTCGCCGTCGCCGTCGTCGTCGCTCGTCGTCGCCGCCGCCGCCGTCAGCCGTCGCCGCCGCCGTCGTCGCCGCCGCCGTCGCCGCCGCCGCCGCTCGCTCGCCGCCGTCGCCGCCGCCGCCGTCGCCGCCGCCGCCGTCGTCGCCGCCGCCGTCGTCGCCGCCGCCGCCGTCGCCGTCGCCGCCGCCGCCGCCGCCGCCGCCGCCGTTGCCGCCGCCGCCGCCGCCGCCGCCGCCGTCGTCGCCGTCGCCGCCGCCGTCGCCGCCGCCGTCGCCGCCGCCGCCGCTCGCCGCCGTCGCCGCCGCTCGCCGCTCGCCGTCGCCGTCGTCGCCGTCGCCGCTCGCCGCCGCCGCCGTCGCCGTCGCCGCCGTCGCCGCCGCCGTCGCCGCTCGTCGCCGCCGCTCGCCGTCGTCGCCGCTCGCCGCCGCTCGCCGCTCGCCGCTGCCGCCGCCGCTCGCCGTCGTCGCCGTCGCCGTCGCCGCCGCCGTCGCCGTCGTCGCCGCCGTCGTCGCCGCCGCCGTCGCCGTCGCCGTCGCCGCCGCCGTCGCCGTCGTCGCCGTCGCCGCCGGCCGCCGTCAGCGTCGTCGCCGCCGCCGTCGTCGCCGTCGCGCCGCCGCCGCTCGCCGCCGCTCGCCGTCGTCGTCGTCGTCGTCGTCGTCGTCGTCGTCGTCGTCGTACGTCGCTCGTCGTCGCCGTCGTCGTCGTCGTCGTCGTCGTCGTCGTCGTCGTCGTCGTCGTCGTCGTCGTCGTCGTCGTCGTCGTCGTCGTCGTCGTCGTCGTCGTCGTCGTCGTCGTCGTCGTCGTTGTTTACCGATGATGATATATAATATGTGCTAATGCAGTCGAGGATATCAATTTCAGTTTTGTAACCACTCGAATCGGTTTCAGTGTTTTTTTTTTGCAGCCATTTTTTTGCTGACCGTGCGATCGGTTTGCAATTTTACTGCCATATTCCATCGAAAAGCCAGCAGAACGGACTTCGCGGTTCAACAGCTTCTACATGACACACATTAAAATCGATATGGTGTGCGCCTTTTGTGGGTTTCCTCCAGTGGTCAGCACATTTTCTGACTTTATTTATTTCTGAGCTTTTTATAACCATACATGCATCAGAATGTGGACATGTTATGTTGAAGCTTTCAAATCGAGAACCAAACATACCACTTGAAAGAAAAAGAAGAAGAAGAAGAAAAACGCCACTGAGCGCTGTATTTTGCTAGATGGGCCTCGGAACGCGGCCAGTGGGTTAATGGGTCTCAGCATGACAAACAACGTTTACATTTTGCAGGCATAAACAGGTAGAATTGAAAGGTGCTTGATTGCCCCTGGCAGTTGGAAGGATGAGAAGTATAGACTAGATATTATTTTCACCATTTATGTAGCCGAGAATTGAAGAAAAATATTCAAAAATAAATAGCGCTAAACAATTTGAAGACTAGGCGACATCTGAAGAAGTAAGATGCGGAGTTTTGAACTGTTATTTATTGTAGACTTCAATTTTATGAAGCCTGCCACGTTAAATTTCGGACAGCAAAATAATAGCAGCAAAAACAAATTTACACATTATTCAATAAAACCGATTGTTTATTTCACAATAATAGAGTTATATCTATATTAGAAACAGTTGATTAAGATGTTAATCCTTCTTTTTTGTAAAATTCTCGAACTTTCTGTGATACACCGGCCATCGGGTTCCGTACGGTATCCTCAGATATGCTCGCTGTGACGACTCTCAATTCGATACTTTTTGCTTTCTTCTTAGCTTCGAAGAGTTTCCGCTTAATTAGAGCCCAGTACTTGTCTATTGGGCGAAGTTCTGGACAGTTTGGTGGATTGACTGTTTTTGGCACGAACTTGACCTCTTGTACCTTTTACCATTCCAGAACGGATTTTTCATAGTGTCAAGACGCTAAACCAGGCCAAACAAAGCTGAAGAGTAATGGCTTCTGATAAACGGTAGCAACCGCTTTTGCAGACATTCTTTCTCACGCACATCCTTTTTGCTAGTGTCAAAAGAGACGAAACTTTTAAATTATCAACAACAACTGTTGAGGGTATACTCTTAATGATAAAACAGGATTCAAAGATTACCGATACAAAAATTTTTATTCCGCCACAGCTTCTGATTTACTTCTATTCGTCACGAAGCCTAAAACTCTTCTTCCCGCTCTGCTCGTACGCACCTGACAGTTCGTACCAAAGTTCCTGTTCCCCAATAAGGTGTGGCTCATCATTGCATGTGGCTGTATGTGATGGTAGAGTGCGTCCCTACATCCCCCTTAACACATCCTGCTCTAATATGGCAGGTAACTACGGAACCACGCTGGTTCCTGGCGACGCCGTTTCTGTTCATGTTCATCCACATCTTGTATGCTAACAGGATTAGTTGTACTGGAATCACTAGCTTCGTCAGGCTCTGCCTTCGATGTCTCGATTGGCGTATTAATCGATGTATCGTCGTTACTGGTGTGCTGGTTGCTTGTTTCCGGGATCTTCTTCAGGTGGGAAGTGTTTCTTCTGTACTCCTTCATTGACACCGTAGATTTAATTGTAGCATCCGATCCTGTTTTGGTGAGCACTATAAATTCTTCATTAACGAATCCAGTTGTCGGCTTGTTGTCCTTTTTTGATACGTTTCAACAGCACTCGATCTCCCACTGTTATTTTGCTTTTCCCTGCTTGTCTGCGTATGTCGCTATATTCTTTCCTCTTTTCATTCATTATGGCATCGTGGTCCCTCGATTCTTCGTCGTCGCAACTAGGTGTTGTGTGCGGAAGTTTGGTTCGAATTTTTCGTCCAAACAGTAATTCAGTTGGCGAACGTCCAGTCGTTGAATGGGATGCTGCCCGGTACGTCAGAATAAACTTCTGTAGTTCTCTACGCCAATCCTGACCCACCCTAGCAGCACACTTGCTGCAAACCAGTGAAAGTAACTTTAATGTGACTAAATTAGATAAAAATCAAGTTGCTGCAACTAATTATGACGGTTTGGTGTTGCTTGGGCAGTTCTTGGGCAATCTGTAAACGCTTTAGTATTGGCCTATTCTGGCGTTCCACTTCCCGTTCAATTGGGGCCAATAGGGAACTGTCATTGATTAGCACTATACCGTAGCCTTTGCAAAACTTAAAGAACGTCTCACATTCTTCACTCAACTGTGGTGCATTGTCAGCGGTCAGCGTGACAGGTATTCCGTGGCGACTGAAAACCGTCGTCAACTCCGCTATAGTATCCTCAGCAGTGATCGTAGTCATTTCACACACATTCATAGTACCTAGCGTAGTAATCTACTATAACCAGCAAATACTGTCCTTCCGGCAAGGGTCCCAAAAAATCAATCGCATGTAAGCTTCGGCGGGTCATGGGTTCCGGAGCGCCTAGAGCAGACAATAGCAACCCAAGCAACACAGCTTGTATTAAACAAGTTGAAAGCACTGTTAAATGACAAAAACAGGTTATACATTTAGGTGTATAATACTTTATTTCGTACTTTTATACGACGTAAAAAGCGCAAAAAGTGAAGCCTTATAATACATAAAATGGAAAAAAAAATGTCCGCATACAAAAATATAACATCGCCAAGCGTGGGATTTGAACACTTGTCCTTGGCGTGATAGGTTTTTAGCTTCTTTGCTAAGCCAACTCAGATGGTTGAGAACTGAACTCTGTAGTATCTATGATATGTTTCCCGTTGGTAGTAAAACCACGATCTTGTATAACAAATTCATCGCAATGAGAAAAAAGAACACGTTTGGCAAAACATGGTTGGTGTAATGTAATTTCAACAATATATAGAACTGTCCATAGAATCTTGTCCTGTTTATGTATTATAAATGTATGGAACCATGTTTTCAAGAACAATAATAAAATATTAATCACTTACAGCATTTGAAATCTTATTTTCAGATCGACCGTTTGTCAAAGTGATAAACAGAATTCGAGAAATACAAACCGCTTCAAACTTGACATGTTTCGCTTTACGTTTATAATACATTTATAATACAACCAATTATAAATCATTCTTATAAGATGTTTTGTGTGTTACTTGTGAAGCATCCTCTGCAACCCTTTACATACGAATCGACGTCGGAGTCTAACTTGGGCCACCAAACCGATGATCTAAGATGGCTTTTCATCATCCGGATGCCTGGGTGACCTTCGTTGGTAAGGTTCAGCACTTGCTGCCTCAGCTTCCATAGGCACAATTATTCGATCTCCTCTCATCAGCTTCATTCCCAGTGCAATACAACTCTCTCCCTATAATGCGGTATTCCATTGGTAGTTCAAACAAACGTCCACTGCTTAGGGCTTCGAACATCGTTGATATGACTTGATCCTGTTCAGAAACACGGTCTATTTCTTTCCAGCGGATAGCTGCAGTTATAGCTGAGCAACAACAAGTTCGTTTAAAAGGGATTTTATTGGCTTTACCAGCTCACCACAAGATCATGAATAGAATTCTGTTCAGCTCGCTTTTTAAGTAATTAACCGAACTTGTAGGTTCACTCCTAATAGCTTTGTGTACTTTAAAAAGCATGCCTTCAAAGTTCACAAAAAGTTCATTGATATCGCTGTAATGAATGCTATTCAGCTGTAAAAATTGAAAATTGATTTATTTGTGAATTTCTATTTTATATTATTTTTATCTTTTTTTCTAATAGGCCATCCCCCACTGTGATGCTGAAGAATGAGTTTTGTTTGATGCAGTCATAACTATAGGTTTATTTTAAATTGCACAATTTAAGTACTTACTGCTAGTCTCGATCTCGGGTCCTCGTCTTCATAACCAGTACACATACCACGGCTCCAAATGGTCTTTGTGGAAAACTGAGGTTTTTAACTCCATGTAATGATTCCATAAATCAAGTTGTTCAAATCTTAAAAGAAAGAACTGTTTCTGAACTTCAAATTCATAAAAAAGTTCATATCACGAATGACTTGAACTTGATAGTTCAAGTAAAGTCCATGCGGAACTTTTGAGAACTTGATTTGACATTTGTTGTTTGTTTTGTTTTAACATCAGTTTTCTTCCAACCCTCAATAAGCTGTGACATAAAAACTGGTGACTTTCAATCAACTGCTTTCAACATATTTTTTCAGGGATACATTAAGGTAAGAAGTTTCACAATAAAAAAAATAATGGTTTCTTAATTAACAAAAACCTTCGTAGCTTACAGAAATGCCATTCGCCGTCGTAGAAACGACTAACGCTCGAGGCAGCAAGGAATTATCGGTTGTTCCGGATAAATGGCTGCGAGTTTCAAGGAACGGAAGTGTTGTGCTTTGGCCAAATGCAAAGTCCGTTACAGAACAGGAAAAGTTGCTTCGAGATGAAAGCAGCTGCCCGAAAAAGTCGTGGCTGAAGTTCAAATCAATTCAAATCACTTAGACTTTGCTTGATATCTTTATACCAGAACTGTCCACCAGGAATTTTAACGATTTCAGAAGTTGCTTTCCTCGAAGTTTTCAGTAAAGTTCTAGCGGAGCGGGGCAACTTTTTCATGTTTGTTTTCTTCATTATTATTTCCATTATCAAATTTATAGACTCATGAGATTGATTCGTTTTGAAGGCCCAATATCCAATGCATTCACTCAAGTACATTTGATCCAGTGCATCACCATATTTATCTTTTTCATATGATTCAATGAAATCGTCATCGCCAGCTGAAAATTCTTCCATATCATCATCGTCGTCTGCAAGGCTATTATCTGGCACATACGTTGGGTCGGAATATCTACCGTCGTATTTCTGTCAGAGACCGAAATTTTCGCCTACTTGAGAAGAAAAACGTCCTTTTTCACCCGCTTGGAGAAGCAAATGAGAATGTGAGAAGCGAGAGACTATTATACGCTCACAGCAGTTTTCGCGAGAAAAGCAACGGCGATTTAGAATTTTCGGAGAGCATAGAGTAGCTGATAAATCGTTTCTTTTTCGGTGAATCATAGATGTCGATAATTATTTTTCACTTACTTTTTGACACCTGAAACTGCACCCGTCTTTATGCTTGTTTTATTCTGACATTATAATTCTATAATGATGGTCCATGGCAGCACCAGTGTGCACCAACTTGGCCTTATTTTCGGGTTTTGCTCCTCGTTTGCGATCTTAGCATGTTTTCAGTGAAAAATGTGACATGAGGAAAAATGTTCGTTGAATTGTGGAGAGAGATATTTTCGCATATGCAAGCGAGAGGATAATGAATTATCGGCGAAAAAGGAGAGATGAAAATGTGAACGGTTCGCTACTCATCGAAAACCTGTTTGAGAGAGAGCATGGTTTTCACCCAGCTGAGCGATAATTTCGATCTCTGATTTCTGTAAATCACCAAAAATGTGATCGCTTGTTAAAATAATATGCTATTATTATTACCTGTCTGAGCAACAACTTGATTTTCCTTTTCCCACTTGGCTCTCGTTAGATTGACATTTCTAGTAAGACAGTTTTGCAAAGTCTAGGGGATAACTGTAGGTGTACTTTAGTATTCAAATAAAGTTTCATTTGAGCTAAAAGTGAACTCTCATGCTGATTAAAAAACAAGATAGTACTTTAAATGAACTTCATATTAGATGTTCCAAATAAGTTCCATTATATCTTCAAGTAAACTTTGTTGCTTTGTAGGGAAGGAGAAACATACATAATTTGAACTTTGAAGATTCCCACAAACTTTTTCCGTACTTCTTGAAGAATAAAGTTTATGTTGAACTTTTTTTGACATGTTAATCAGCAAAACAGTTTAGCGTAGTTGAATTTGAACTTTATGTGAACTTCTGAGTTCGTCTACTAAGTAAAATGTGAACTTTTGGTTGCTGGGGTGATGCGCGCCCAACTTCATTAGCAAACAATTCTTCAGCGACATCGAAAGGTACTGGTCTCAGCGTAGATAACCTAGACAGCGCATCTACTATGTTCTACTCTCCCAATATGTATTTAACTCGTTCGCACAGTTTTGAACGAGGGTTGAAAAGGTACGTCAGGGCATTACAATCCGTTATTAAATCAAATGGTTTTCCCAGGAGGTACATTTGAAATCTTTCGACACTCCAGACTAAAGTCAATGCCTCCTTTTCAGTCTGACAGTATCTCCTTTCCGTCTCGGATAACGACTTTGAAGCGAAGCAGATAACACGGTTTCCACCTTGTTTGTTCGTCTGGATAAGAGCAGGTCCCAATGCAGTGGGGCTTGCTTCTGCGATTACCGACGTAGCGTCCTTGCAGTTGTAGGACCCCAAGCAGTTCTCTTTTGCCAGGGCCTGTTTGATGGTATTGAATGGCAGCATAATTAATCATCAATTAAAAGAGAGATTTGAGCAATAAAAAATGAAAAAAGTGCCACTAAATTATTAAGGCCTGTGCCAACAAATAATGTGTGATCAGCATTAAAAAATTAGGAATGAGCAATAAAAGATGAGAAAAGATCTTCGGATAATCTAATTGTGACCGGTAAATCTATCAAATAAAGCAACAGCTATTAGTATATGTGCAATTAAATATGGCAGTATATCCGCCAAATTATATAATTTGAGCACTAAACTATTCGCATATGTCTTTCAATTTTATTGGATTTTCCCATAAAAACAGTAAAATGAGCAATGGATATTATATGGTTATTTATTTATCCATTGCTCATTTTACTGTTTTTATGGGAAAATCAATGAAATTGAAGACATATGCAATAGTTTAGTGCTCAAATTACATAATTTGTGAATACTGCCATATTTAATTGCACATATATAATAGCTGTTGCTATTGACAGATTTACCGGTCTGATTGTCGAAGATCTTTCTCATCTTTTATTGCTCATTCCTAATTTTTTAATGCTGATCACATTATTGCTGGTACAGGCAACATTAGTGGCACTCTTTCATTTTTGGTGCTTTCTGAATTACTAAGTGCAGGTAAATATTTTAGTCGGTATTGAATGCCTGCTGTTGTTCCTGCGTCCCTACACATTTTTCCGTTTGATGCAAAAGTCTCCTAAGTGGTTCGTTAACGGCAGCTAGGTTTGGTATACACTTATTCATGTAATTTGCCAAACCTAGAAAGCTCTTGACTTCGGCTACATTTTCAGGGTGACGGAAAGACAGCAGTGCTTCCACCTTGGATGGAGATGGATGCATCCCCTTGGAACTGATTATGTGACCCAAAAACTGTAGCTCAGATACTCCGATTATGCGTTTATCAAGATTCAGAACAACACCGCGCTTGTTTAGACGATCGAATACTATCTCACACGCTCTTCCTTATCCCGTCCCTCTACATATATATCGTCCAGATAGCAAACCGTTCCTTCGCAACCTGATAAAATCTCGTCCATAACCTTTTGAAAAAAATCTGGAGTCGATACCAGTCCAAACGGAAGCCGCTTGAATCGGAAAAACCACGGCTCGTGATAAACGTTGTGATATCACGAGATTCGGGCGCAAGTTCCGTTTGGTGGAATGCATGTCGGACATTTTTTTACCTGTAACGTTGAGAAAATTTTCCATTGACTTATCAATAAATCAACAAAAAGCTAATAAAATAATGCATTTTCCTTTGCTTGTTAAGAGCGACAGTACAACAAAAACCATTTAATTGTTATTAATCTTCACCTCAATAATGTCTTGTGCAAGAAGGTCGTCCAACTTCTTATTTACAGTAGCCTCATATGGAATAGGAACGCGTTGTACCGGCTGGAATACCGGTTTGAAAGACTGGTCCATATATATTTGTGGACGCCAGTGGGAAGTGGAGAATTTGGACACCTTCTTTGTCCAGAAATGCTCGGCAATGGCGTTCCTTTGCATTGCAGTATAGCCAGATCCGGAAGCTGTTGAAAGTCTTCGAGTACGTATGTTTCGTCGTCCTTTATGATACAAGAAAATCTTTAAAAAAAATTGGTGGTAGCTCCGTAGCACGACTTTTTGCCATGAAATTTGACAAGGTTAACAGGTTTGCCATCTGATTTAAGTCGATGTTTTGATATGTCGACTTATCAATGCCAGTAACATTTATTCAAATTTGAGTGACTCCAGTTTTGACGAGAGTGAGTTAATAACGACTCCAAAACTGAGTTGAAATGACTGTGCCGTGTGGTTTCATTATTGAAATGAGCAATACGAGTCATGAACTTGTAAGTCGCTTTGCCTCTAATCTAAAGTTGTGTAATGAGCATCATTAGTCAAGAGCCATTTCAAGAATAATTATAGCGTAGTAAGTAAATCCACCAAGTACTATTAACAACAATCAATATAAAACTAGCGATTTGCAATTGATTCACTGTTGTAGAACCCCTAGATCCGAAGTACACCTTTCGGTCTACACCATGCAATACCCTCTGTTGTTTTTCGGTACTTTTCGATCCTAGTATCTTTGTTTTTGTATTCATTCGCCATGTTATTTTGACAGAATAGTTGAGGGTGTGTTAGTGTAAGTTACGGTAATAGAGACGAATCATTGGGTTTGGAACCGAAGTGCTAGTACTAACTGAGAATATATTCATTTTCTTCATTACTGTCCAGCCGCTGATATTACAGCACTCCACATCCACACTAGGTTCGAATCCTAACAGTGAATTCATTTTTTGTTTACATTCAGAGTCGATAAAGCAGATTGGCCAGATTCAAGAATAAAGTTTTCAGTATCAGGAATTCAGCTCATGGTTTTGACCCGATTTATTAATGATTTCATTGCGCCGAGAAAATAGTTCATGATATCAAGGATACTGTTCATGGAGTATTCACACAAAAACACAACATATTCATGGAAATCAGTTACCTGTTTTTTCTCGTTTAGAAGAACACATTAGTTCCCATGAGAAAAGCGCTAGAATGTATTGCTAGGTGCAAGGTATGTACTTGAAGATCAAAGGATTTTACAACAGTGAGCCAATTTTAAAAATTGCAAGCCTCCTATGATTAGCAATCTGACTCAATTTGACTTTGAACTCATCGTGCGAATCATGGAAATCCGAATGCGACCGGCGTGATCAACAAAACACGGCGGCCAAATCCCGCGCAAGGAAGCTGTACAGGGTGCGGCAGAAAATAATGCGATTTTTTTTTCTATTTCTTTCAAATCCCATTTTCAACTAATTCAAGCAATAATATCAACATTTTCGAGTGCAGTTATGTTTATAAGGTCCTTTTAAACCAATTTATTCAATGTGTTCTCCATTTTTATTAATAACATCCTCGAGCCGACGCCGGAAGCCAAAGCATGCCTTTCGGACTTAGTCCTCCGACATTGACTGCCATGTGCGTGTTATGGTTGACTTCAGGGTTTTCACACTAGGGTGTGATGTTTTGCAGGCTCGTGCATCAACATATGCTCAAATCGAATGATCCAACGGATTAAGATCTGGACTGCAAGGGGGCCACAAATCCTTCGGCCAAAACTTCATGTTATCGTTCAACCATTGTTGGGTTCGATTGGATGTGTGACACGGCGATCCATCCTGCTGTAGGACAACGTTTTGGTCCTTGGAGAAGTTGGAGTCCACCCAGGGAAGCACTTGGTCCTTTAAAATACCAATATACACTTCGGTGTTGATTTTAACTCCAGCATCAATGAAAACAGGCGGCATTTTCCAACCGTTGGACGCCACCAAGCCAAACATCATGACACCAGCCGAATGTTTGGTTTGAAATTTGAATTTAACTTTTTTCCGGAACGTTCTCCATTTTCTGCGGTGAAATGAACCGGTCCGTGCGGCAGTTGGCCACAGCATCGATGCTGAAAAGCTTTTCGTCGAAGAACAGGATTATCATTTTTTCCTTCTTAAACAAGGAAAGCAATCTCTTGGAACGAGTCACTCGTAGTTCCTTGACCCGGTCCGTAATCAAGTGACGTTTCACTCTGGCTCTGGAAGATGCATGCAGGTCTTCTTTGATGATTCTCCGCATGGATTTCTCCGAAATATTGGCTTCCTTTGCAAGTTTTCTTATGGAACGCACCGGGTTGCGAACAATTTTTGCACGGACCGATTTGATCACGTTCGGCGTGCAGTGCGCAAAGCGCGGACGTCCGCTTCCGCTCGGCTATCCTGCAGGACTTTAGGGCAACTTGCCAAATGGCACCTACCACCATAGACTACTGAAGACCAAGGGATCTTTGGCTCAGTCACTACTAGAACATCGGTCCCAAGCTCGGTTCCAGATTAATAATGCGCCCTAATATTGAACTACACGAACACATCAAATATTCTGTCTAACAGAAATCAAAACAAAGGCGCAAATATGTATAACAAGGTGCTGACTTCGTTGTATTCGCCAAGGCCAATCATGCAATTTCTGAAGGCAATTGAGGCAGTACTAAACTGGTGATCACTTCTTTTGCGAACATTTTGACGAATTTGCAATAAAACAAATAAACATAAACAATACACTTTCGACAGAAATTAGTCACTAGCTACACGAATTAACCCAATACTCGAGTATGAGCATTTTCGCATTATTTTCTTCCGCACCCTGTATCGAAAATGGTTAACGAAACCGATGTGTGTGGTTATGGATGACGAAACCTACGTCAAAGCAGACGCAAAGCAGATACAGGAGCTGGAGTTCTACGTTGCATAATCACGGTTTGATGTTCCGGAAGACATAAGGAAGAAGAAAGTGGACAAAATCGCAAAAAAAAACATCACAACGGGTACCATCAACAGCTAAATTTACCACACCGAGTGCCTCCAGAAGCGTCTGTTGCCGTTCCTGCAGTCCCATGGAGGCGACACATTATTTTTGGCCGGACCTGGCATGTCATGCCATTACGCGCGATCGACGTTGGATTGGTGCAGAGACAATAACGTCTCCAAACCTAAAAGGTCGGCTCCACCATTGCACTGGGCCGAATAAAATTGGCAGGAGATAAATTATTTTCACTAGGAAGATGCGACTTCAGAACAAGAACTGTCTTGCGCAGAGTTTGTAGCTTATCGGTGAGACTTTATTTGACATCAGTTTCAGTTAGGGTGGTCTTGAATATATTGAAATAAAGGTTCTATTTTTCGCATTTCTTGACATAACGCAATACCATAATCGACAAAGTTGTTCCTTATTGAATTGAAACAATTTTGTAAAATGTGATCGTGAGTCTTTATGTGTCGTCGGTTGCCGATTATTTTTACGCTTAAAGTAGGGTGGCACTGAAGATAATAGTATTTTTCGCCAAACTTTTTGTTTCAAGTTTTATGAAAATGAGTGTTTTCAGCGAATTTTAGAACTCGATTAAACACACTTTGATGAAAAAAGAGTCAGAATGGGACGAACTTGCATCCATGAATATGCCCAATTTTATGCTTATAGAATTGCACATCCCTCGAAAGTTTTTGACTTTATAAAATGAGTTGTATAATTTTCCATGATACAGTTTGTATTATTAAAGGTTTCGAAGCAAGCGTATTACTAGTTAAATATTGCTTCCAGCTGAAAAAACTTTTAGAGTTATAATAAAAAAAATGTTATCGATCGTACGCTTTTTCTGGCAAATTGATTTCTCTTGTTCTGTCATTTTTTTTGACATCATTGAAATGACTGGATCGGATGTGATCATCAGCCGCATAAATATATCCTCTGGATTAGCTTCCCGACGTTGCACTGTTTGCGTGATGCTAGAACCAGCAGCAAGCCCAACATGGTATAAAAATCCTTTTTGTTTTAATGATGTTTAGAATGGTTTAGAAGCCTAATTTATAATTTTGGTACGTTTTTGGCAGGTATGTTTATTATCAATGTAAATCATTACCAAATATTAGATTTTTATTGAAATATGGTAGTTATTCGTCATTGCCATCAACATTTAAGAAAAAAATCAAGAAATTTATTTTAAAAGGACATACATTCATAGTACCATTTAACCCCAAATTCTTCAAATTCACCTGGGTATTTATATACAAAGGATTTCTTATTTTTAACATTCATATGCAATCGTATTTGTATCCTCGTTTTTCCCCCTTTAAAAAATAATAGAATTTGAAAAAATCTTAATCTTTTGGACTTAAACCACGACATCTTTTAGGACAGATGTATGAAATTAAGTTTTTCTTCATCAAAGTGTGTTTAATTGAGTTCTAAAATTTGCCGAAAAACATCATTTTCATAAAACTTCAAAATGAAAAAGTTGAGCGAAAAATACTTATTTTTCAGAGACCTACTCTTCAGCGGTAAAAATGATCATAACTAATGACACAAAGACCTAAGACTATGGTTTTGCAGCAAAGTTGCTTTAAATTCAATAAGGGAACAACTTTGTCGATTGTAGGTATTGCGTTATGTCAAGAAATATGAAAAATAAATTTTGTATTTCAATATATATTCAAGGACCACCTAACTGAAACTGATGTCAAATTAAAGCCCTAATTGTAAGCTACAACTTTGCCCACCACAGTTTTGTTCACAGTCGCATCTTCATAGAGAAAATAATTTATTCCTGCCTAATGTTTCATTGCTGTCCAGTGTTCATTGCACACAATGTAATGAAGGGTCTTAAGGGAAAGGTGCGGGCTTTCAGCGATGGAAATGAAATTGAATAAAGTAATTATGCCGACACATAATCCTTATGTATTAGTTCAGTCCCTGAAAGTTTCAAGAAAATCCGACTTAAAATAAATTTTTGGCGAACACTTTTGTCTGGTGCCTTTTTTTCGAGTACAGGCCTTACTCGGTATATTTTACCGAACATTCAACAGCTGAACGTTCGGTAATCCAATTTACCAGATTTCGGTGAAATTTTACAGTATTCCTGTAAAAAAAATACCGGAGCTTGTCAAATATTACTGTATAAGTTTTTAAGTGTGTAAACAACGAAATGGTTCGCAAATTTGTAAGCAAGAAAGCTGATTTAGTATAATTTGTGCTAAGCTGTGCATGAAATAAGGCGTCAATTAAGAGCAAAACTAGTGTTTGAATATGTATATACATATGGATAAATTGGGGATCAAATATTTTCACACATAATTCTGTTTTTTGTGCTTTTCTTTGTATCATCTATCAATATATTAACTACGTGACTGTGTTTTTTTTGCTTTATTTTTTTTTATTATCTATTAACTATATAAATAGTTAACTGCATAATCTATGCAACTTTAAAGAAATAACTCACTTATTATGAATGAAAAGCTATTATTGAGTTACAAATTTAATTCGATGCTCAATATTCGTTACTGACAACCTGTACGTGACTTTATTTTGGTTTCGTTCCTATTTTCGCACAATCATGCAAAAACGTGTGACGAACAGCATTCTGCGGTTCATGTGACTTAACTGGTTGCATTCTTGTTCGAGTAATTTGATAGCATGATAAACTTGCGCTTTAAAACTACCCCTAAATTGACTTTTGTTCCGTTTTTCATATCCACAACATTGCATGTTATATTGAGTTTAAAAATTGCTGCTAGTCGAAATTTGAAAAAGAATTTGATGTCTTGAAGAAACTCATAAAATGGAACTCGTCAATTCAGATTATCACGCATTTCTTCTTCAAATTTACGAGCTTGTTGTTCTGGTATTGATTTTTAAATATTAAAATGATAAATAGACTCGTCAAACATTTTAACAGATGGTTCTAACAGAAAATGTATTATTGCGATTGCGTATTATTACGAAAACCCGACTATACGCCATTCTAAAACTACCCGAATATTGGAACACGGTGCATTTGGAATTCCTCAGTGCTTCTTGCTTTAAAAATCGATCAATCAATCAAATCAGCGTAAACTTTAAATTAGGGCGAATCTACTTTTTGTAAACAATCGCTTTCGTATTTCATTTTCATTTCAAGGAAGAGGAGCTTTATCTCTATCCGCTGATATACTCAAATTTAACGGAATTGTATTCAAATTCCGATAAATTAGCAGACAAATTGTTTGTTTACAAAACCAGATTCGCCCTAATCAATTGTTGGCTCTGAAATTTGGGATTCATGTTTCAAAATGAAAAGAATGAGACCCCTTAATTTCAAGCTACTCCACTTCCAACTGCCATAACTATTTTCGAATCACCTCCTCAATCGACAGCGATAAAAAAAATTCTGCAATTGCAACTGCGGCTACTTGCATACGTATGATATGCAACCCCGCTGCACACGTACGCGTAACCGCTATCGGATCCCATTGTTTACCGTAGCAGACTTTCTCTCGGCTGGCCTGTTGTAACACGACGCCTTAGACTAAACACCCGCGCAAATATCGAGGAACTGCAGAAAAGTTCCAGCATGGAGATCCGAGCGCAACGACGTGTGCGCTGCATTGGCCGTACGTGATATTTCCAACGCTTCGAATAGGTACGTAAACGATTGATCGCCATTTTATTACGAGATTATTGCATTCATATATTCTCGTTCTACGATGCAATTGTGCATCGTATACTGATGAGCTGGGATTGGAATTGCCCCATCTCAGCTTTGACCGCCTGCATAGCGAAATCCTATGTACAACACAGAAGAAAATGGCCAGCTGGTGCATCGTGTGCAACGAAACGCGTCATGGCAGTTTTTTTTTTTTGCGAGCAACAACTATTCAAGCGTAAATTTCGTGAAGGAATGAACATTTGCGATGGAGGGGTGTTATGCGATAACTATCAACCTACCAGTAGGCAGCTGCAGAAAATGCATGCAAAAAGGATGGGAAGGAAAATGATTGCCTGTCTGACAGGTCTGACGAGAGTGGTAGCGCTAGATGACGCCCATCAGTAGGCGGAGCTGAGAAATTGTTGTTTGTGTTTGTGTTTATCTCGCTCTTCGCAGAGTATAAACAGTGGGGGGATTTCGCTCAGAGAACAAGAATAATTCACTCGCAAGAGCCGGTTGAGAGCGTCGGATACGAATGAACTTCTCTGTCCGTTTTGGTGCAGGTATGAAGTGTGTGTACACGGTCACAGAAGTTACCTCAACATTGTTCCAAATATTACTCAACTTCAAGTTCAGGAAAAGTTTCTCGTTTTGGTTTAACTTTTAAGTTAATCAAAGGTTTGTTGAGAAATTGTTTTGAATTTCAAACATGTTCTTAAACTACACGCTAAGATAAGATTACCGAAAATTACGTTTTAATTTTACCGAAAATTAGGTTTTGGTAGTAAAACCTAAAATTTCGGTAAAATTTAACGATTGATTTTGATTACTCCTCGCACGGAGAATACACAATATAACAATTAATGTAGATAAATTTTACTTATTTTTTAAGGAAAGTGGATTTTCAAATGTTTACGTATTTTTTACCTAAATTTGGTTTAAAATTTTATCACTGCGCTGCATCTGAGAATCAACACTACCGCCATTGCGAAGTTTATGACTTATTGCAATTGTACCGCCTCCTCACCTTCAGGCTAAATAGTTTCGAATTTTGTTTTAAAATAAAGAAAGAACCCAGCTGTAGAGACTGAGATTTGTGGCAGCCAACCCGAAGAGTGAGTAGAAATATTTACCATAAGCGGATCATGATAATTCCGGAGAAATTTGTAAAGGCGAATGGTTCTGTTCGTAAATAAACATTCCCATAGTCGATTGCTAGCCAATAGTTGCGGGCTATAGTTCAATTCAGGACACTAACAGCAAAATCTTCTATTGAGGAACTGAGCTGTAATTCGTGAAAAATTGACGATTGAAAGTTTGTTTACAGACGACTTCGCAAATTTCTCCAGAATTGAAATATTGACCTTATTCCAATGAAATATTTTTTTTTATTATTCAATTGTAGATCACTGGAAATATGAAGGATTGCCATGATTAATCGATGCGGATATAAGGAAAAAACTGGAAGGTATGTTAACTATTCAATTTGTATGTAAATCATACGACGAATCTCAAAAATTGAAATGAATTGCACTTGATTCATATACATATACTAATTTATTCTATATATTTCAGCCTGTCGAAGAGTGGTCCAATGCTCTACCACCAGGAGAATACCCTTACATTATTTATCTGGCAACTGCACCAAAACAGGGAGAGTATTTTGTGTATTTACATGGAAAACTCATATTTTGTGGTCAGCAAGCAGACATACTTGGAATAAAAATAACTACTTGGAAATAAAATACCTAATTAAAGCCTGTTCACATTTTTCTAATCCGTTTAGTGGGGAATAAATCCGAAGAAAATAGATCATACAACCTTGCTTTAAACATTTTTATTATAGCATTCCAAAAACCCAAAACAGAAAAAGAAAACCTAATTTTCGGTAAAAATAAACGATTGTAAATAGTTAATTATTAACGTTTTTCGCTTGTCACCAACAGTACCGAAATTAAGTAATCCATGTTTAACGATAATTTCAGTATGTGCACTTTTGCGCGGTTATCAGTATTTTTTACCGAATTTTCGGTATTCTGGTCTTAGCGTGTAAGATCTTTTAGCATTAAAGGTTACTATTTTTGACGTAGACTACACTCATACAAATAAACTTAAGAATTTCATAAGGTTCAACTTATGAACGAGGTTTTGGAGTTTCATAAGTCTGACTAATGACAGTCAATTATGATTCCAAGTTCTGTTAACAGTCGAACAGATCCGGGAACATCCAAAGTACAGTACTACAACTACAATACCAAGCACAGAAAGGAATACGACCAACCGATTTTGTTTGTTTAGCGTAACAATAAAATAAAGGAAGGGAAATCAAATGCAATGCAAGAAATTGGCTGGTTCGAGAGACTGCAGAACGTAATGTTGCTAGCAAGGAGTTAAGAATTATAAGTCATTTCCAGCTCGAGGAGTTGTTCCTCAACTCTGACCAATTTCACGCTTCTGCAGAATCAGATCGATCTAGAGTCGCTTTGAAAAATTTATAGATTTGTATAGACCACCAGAACCGGAAACGATCCCAATCATTTCCACGATGTCAACCGTCTACCGCCAGCAACCAAACAAAATCAACAATCGAATCTTAATTAATCGAAAGTTTCTATAATCATAAACCCACTGCCTCCAACACATCGTGCGGAATATTGAGTAGTTTAAATAATTGTTAAGACGTGTTAAGACCTTTAAGTCAAATATGTTTTGATGGTCAATTACATTTGTAATAAATTCTTTGCCCTATTTGAAAAATGCTTCAGAAATCATTATTCCGAGCCCGTGAGGATACACAACCTATATAAAAGTCATGTTGAACTATACATGATTTTTATATGTGAACACATATGCTTTTCATAAGGAATTCCTATAAATTTCTCCATGGTACATTAGAAACAGTTGATTAAGATGTCAATCCTTCTTTCTGTAAAATTCTCAAAAATTCTATGAGTTCACGATCACGGCATTCTCAGATACGCCCACCATAACGATTCTCCATCTTCCTTTTGAAATCATCGGTACCATTTGCTTTCTTCTTAGTTTTGAAGAGTTTCCGCTTAACTAGAGCCCAATACTTCTATATTTGGTGAAGTTCTGAACAGTTTGATGGATTGGCTGCTAGGAGTGAGAGAGCTGTACTCTGAGTTGCTTTGATGCACCGAGTAACTCGCGAGTTATCAGTTGCCAGGGTTTCGAAAAGTTTGACTTCCAACTAGACCTCCAATTTGTTTGAAAACATTGAGGACATTCTGCTAATGGTAATAGAAGGCACAACGATGAGTCCTACTGAAGTACAATGATGAGGCATGATAGCGATTTTTATAGATTCATAATTTGCTAAACATCGATTCTGAGAAGCTTTTGTCGGAGTGCAGCGGACTGAGCTCGTGTATCTCTTATTCTGCCCTTGTTCCAAAGCAGCAGTTCTTAGTCTGGCCATCTGATGGAATGATGCTGCATAAGAAAATTGCAGATCAAGCCAAAACTGATGGGTTTATACAAAGTTTGACTTAATTGGAGACATAAAAATAACTTCGTATCGAAAAAGGCAAAGCCACGAATAGTGGTTAATACGAAATTAAATTGTACCAGAGTGGCAAACCAGCCCAGGAGGCTGAAAGCCACTCTAATAAAGCTACAAAAAAAATTGTACGAGCATATCAGATATGTAGTTTAAGTGAGTGTAGCATGTTATCCTAAAACATTAAAAATTGCTAGTTTCCAATTTTGCACACTCGAGAGCTAATGTACTAGCGTCGGATTGTTTGACAGCTACTGTGCAAAAACAACGAGAGTTACTCGAGGTACCTCAAAAGGAACTCTGAAATTACTCGCGATGAAGAGCTGTCCTGCCCCTTGTTTGGCTGTTTTTGGAACGTATTTGACCTTTTATACCTTATACCATTCCAGGACGGATGTTGCATAGTGATAATAAGCCAATTCAAGCCAAAACAGAGCTGGGAAGTCGTGGCTTCTGATATACGGTACCAACCGCTTTTGCAGACATTGTTTCTCGTACACATCCTTATTGCTAGTACCAGTAGAGACGAAACTTTTAGCTGAGGCGCCCACTGATGTGGCGGAGTTGTGGCATCTTCTAGCATGTCAAAACATCTTATCGACGTTCGCCTCACACCACAAAACATTGACTCGACATTTTGACATGTTATGTGATGCCACATCTGTGGGCGCCTCGACTTAAATTTTTGACCACAACTACATATGGCCTGCCATATCAAGTACTTTCTCGGGAATTCTGACACCTTCATTGTCAGGCAGTATTTGGCAATGGCGTTCCTTTAACAATCAATTTGAAACTAGCAATTTAAAATTGGTTTACTATTGCTGAACCCCTAGGTCCGAAGTACACCTTGCAGTCATACACTCTTAGTGCGTTGGTGTAAGTTGCGTTATTAGGGGCGAATCATTAAGCTTGGGGCCGAGCTTGTGACTGATGCACAGTGGGAAAAAAAGTACATGAATCGCGAAAGAATTCGATAATTCAGCTCCAAGTAGCACAAGGTTAGTGAACAATAGCATTTTTTATGTGAAAATTCCTGGGAAATCGAATGGAAGGGCTCTAGTAGCACACTTGTTGCCATTCGGTTGAGATAACATAAATATGACTTACTAAAGGGTGATACGGTCAAAATTTGGTCAAGGGAAAACGCGTGTAAATCGGTGAAATCGTTTATTTAAAAAATCAAATTAAATTTCTTTTTCAAGTTCAATTAGTATAAAATTCAGGAAAAATATTCAGTTAGGCTTCCGCTTTTCCAAATCCGAATTGCCGGGCCTTACGCTTGACCCTGCCATCAGATTTTGTACAGCCACCTTGTCCACCTTCTTCGCCGCAGAAAGCCAGTTTGCCTTGAACTGCTGCTCGTCCTTAGCAGTTTTTTGGTCTTCTTTAGGTTCCACTTGACAATAGCCCAGTATTTCTCAATTGGGCGGAGCTCTGGCGTGTTGGGAGGGTTCTTGTCCTTGGGAACCACCTGCACGTTGTTGGCGGCGTACCACTCCATGGCCTTTTTACCGTAATGACAAGATGCCAAATCCGGCCAAAACAGTACGGAACAACCGTGTTTCTTCAGGAAAGGCAGCAGACGTTTATTCAAACACTCTTTCACGTAAATTTCTTGGTTGACAGTCCCGGAAGCTATGAAAATGCTGCTTTTCAAGCCACAGGTACAGATGGCTTGCCAAACCAGATATTTCTTTGCGAACTTTGACAGTTTCGTGTGCTTGAAAATATCTGCTACCTTTCCCCTTCCTTTGCCGTATAAAACTCCTGTCCCGGAAGCTGCTTGTAGTCGGCTTTGACGTAGGTTTCGTCGTCCATTACCACGCAGTCAAACTTCGTCAGCATCGTTGTGTACAGCCTCCGGGATCGCGCTTGGCCGTCGTATTTTGTTTATCATCGCGATTTGGAGTCACTACCTTCTTGTAAGCCGATAGTCCGGCTCGTTTTTTGGCTCGATGCACGGTTGTAGACGATACACCCAGCTTATTTGCGGCATCTCGGAGAGATAGGTTAGGGTTTCGCTGGAAACTACCGGCAACTCTCTTTGTCGTCTCAGCGGCTTCCGGTTTTCGATTTCCCCCGATCCAGACTTCCTGGCTGTCGACAAACGTTCCCCAAACACTTTAATTACATTTGTAACGGTTGATTTGGCAACTTTTAGCGATTTTGCCAACTTTGCGTGCAAGAAGCTCGGATTTTCGCGATGCGCGAGCAAAATTTTGATACGCTGCTCTTCTTGCTTGGACGGCATTTTGACAACTGAAGAGTGAATTCCAAAATCAAAATAGGAGCAACATTCTACACACACACACACCTTCAAAATGAGGGGTGTTCAGGTTTTTTAAATGCAAAATTGAAAGAAATACGTCAAGTTGATATTGACCAAATTTTGACCGTATCGCCCTTTAAGTCATAATCAAGTAACTACAACTAAATATGACAGGAGTGTGCTACTCTGGGGGTTTCACTTACCGCACAATCCAGTGGACGGAGACATTGGGCTTATTTTAAACCAATAATCTATGCTTGGAGGGGTCTGTGGTAGTCAAAATAGGCTTATTCTTGTGTAAAATTTCCATAAAAATTGAATGGAAGTAGTTGCAGCCACCGCACGGATCAGATAACGGAGATAGTGCTGATTTTACCCCACTTCCCCCATGTTTTCCAATATTGTTCTTTAATCTATGGTCGGAGGGGTCTGCGGTAGTCAAAACAAGCCTATTCATATGTAGAATTTCCCTAGAAATCTAATGGTTTCAGCCACCGCACGGGTCGGGTAACAGAGATATTGGGCTTATTGTGTTCCAATTCCCTGTAATTTCAAATATTTCTGATTAATCTATGTTCGGAGGGGTTGCGGTTGTTGAAATAGGCCTATTCTTATGTAGAATTTTCCTAGAAATCGAATGGAGGTAGTTGTAGCCACTGCACGAGTCGGAAAACGGAGATATTGCTGATTTTACCCTAAGTTGCGTTATTAGGGGCGAATCATTGAGCTTGGGACCGAGCTTGTTACCGATGTGCTAGTACTTTCTGAGCCAAAGACATATATTCATTTTCTTCATGACTATCCAGCCACCGGTTCCTTTGCATTGCGGTATAAAGAGCCAGACCCGGAAGCTGTTTAAAGTCTTCGAGTACGTATGGTGTGTCGTTCATTATGATACAAGAAAATGTTTGCAAAAATTTGCTGTTGTGCTCCATAGCACGACTTTTTGCAGTGAAATATTTCTTGTCATCACGGTTGGGCACCTTTTTCACTTTTTACGCCTTCAGCCCTTGCCTCTGTTTCACTTTTTGTACGTATGATTTTGACTTTCCAACTTTGCGAGCCATATTTCGCACAAAAAGATGGGGATTTTTCTCAATAATGGCTACCACCTTCTTGTCTAAGTGTCGGGAGCATACTTCTCGATTTGTTCCACTTCCAACCTTCCGATCTACAGTCAAGCACTGGTCAAATGATTTGCGAAAACAAAACACGGTGCTTTTCGGTAATTTTAGTTTCTTGGCAAGATCGCTTACCGATATATTCCGATTTGGCTGCTGTTCGTATTCGACGCGATTCGACGCCATTTTACTGAATTTAACAAAAATGTAAACATGTTGTGCCACGAAATAAAGTGGAGAGTTTCAGCAATCCGTAAAATAATATAATCTACACTGAAAGAAACGTGTCCGAAATTTAACGTGGACAGGCTTTACTCTGATAAGGAATAAATGGATATTGTCGATTTTACCATTATTGGGGGTTAGCATGACTATGGGAGTATTGTGATTTCAGACTAAATTAACAATCTTCAAAAATAAGTAATGCAACATTTACTATATTGTCGGAATCTTGGTCGGAATACTCCTTGTTACCATGACCATGGTTATGAATGCCATGAACGTGATGATTTCGACTGTTTTTATGTTTATTGTATTATAATTCACTTAATTGGGAGGCTCAGTTGCGTTAGCGTTACGGAGCTGATAAATCATTGTTGTTTAATATCACACTTAATACTAGGATTAGTAGGACTTGGGTCGTTTACTCGCAGTTCATCCGAGGATAAAATAGATGACATGGGTAGAATAGGTTGGATCGAGGAACAGAAAATAAGATACGGTAGTCTCATCACATAGTTGTCACCAGCAGTTTAACCTTCTGCGATATTGTCGGGGCTCCTTTTTTGTGTTCGGCCGAGGTGGTAACCATTGGGCGACGTGGAGCTCCTCAAGATGTCGGAACATCAAGCAAGCTTAATCGATTGCATATAACACAGCTCGCGAGATCCCAATCTCTTATAGGAATATAAGGTTGTCTCCATTGGGTCTCCATGGTAGTCAGAAGACGTGTTCTGGTGGCGTTACTATCCGTGCATTACCAGACTGCGTGATCGATGTTATCATAGCCGTTTCCACACCGGCAGAGATTGCTATCCAATAGTCATCTTGACCATGAGTTAATAGCCGGTACAATCATGGAGTTTTTCTCAATATACTATACCCGAGTTCGCGCCACAGAAAAAAAAAATCATTTTTTTTTATAACAAGATCCAACATTTCTCGAGTATTTTTTCACACAGACGTATCTGATTTTGTAAACAACAAGGGGAACTAAGATTCAAAGGTAAGTTCCTCAAAACTGTCAGCACCCTCACGGAAAGTAGCATCACCATGACATCACCGGCCAATCATGTTGGTGGATCCTTTCCTGCCTTGACTTACCCCGCATGGGGATGTTCGCCAAAAGTGCGTGCGTTTGCTTCGAAACACTTCTTAATAAAAAAGCCCTACGCTCAATTTTAAACCACTTCTATTCAATTTCACAGCCTGCCGAAAGCTATCGGATCTATCAATACTTTCTCTCACATCTTTGGTTCTAGCATAAAATGCTGTCCCCTCCTAGGGACTCCTAGGGACACCAAAGAATATTTACTCCTTCGTTTGACTGAAGGTAAGTGTTTAAATGTATCCATAACGATATCAGGTAATGCTGATTATTTATCTGGCGTCGAAACGGAGAGGTTCACGTCCTGGAAGACGCCCCAACGTCGACCGTGATTTCCGTTTCGGTCATCAGAAGCTCTCCCAGAACTACATCAGTGGCATGCCAATCTACGACGAGAATCACTTTCTGCGTCGTTTCTGCATGTCTAGAAAGATGTTCCAGAACATTATGCGACAACTTAAGTCATCTGATGACTTTTCCCAGCTATGCGATGCGATGCAGCTGGAAAAGTCAGCCTGAGCCCGTCACAAAAGTGCACTGCAGCCTTACGGACGTTGGCGTACGGTTCCTCAGCTAGTTCTGTCGACTTAAATGTGAGGAATGGGGAGTCAACCAGCCGGCTGACCCTAAGGAACTTTTTCAAAGCTATCGTGAAGACTTATGGCTCGCTGTATTTGCGTTCCTCAATACCGTAAGATGTAAAGAAACTGATAAACGAAAATGCTTCGAAAAAGTTCGAAAAAAAATCGCATGAATTCAGTGAACTTCCTAGATACTCAGGAAACTTATCAAATGTTCAGTATTCTTCTACGAAATACAGGAAACTTCCTAGATGTATTGCCATTAAACATCCCAGAAAATCAGGAAACTTTTCAGAAAAACAGGGAACTTCCCAGAAGTTCAGGCAACTTTCCTTTAATTCTGGCTGGCAGGGAATATTCCTTTAATTCAAAGAGCTTCACATGAGTTCATTGAATTTCCGAAAAGTTAAGGATTATTCCCAGAAGTTCAAGCATTTTTCAAGAAACTCAGGGATCTTTCCAGAAGCTTAGAAAACTTTTCGTTCTTGGGATTTCTCAGAAATTCATAGAACTACCCAAGATTTTCAGAGACCTTTCCAGTTCGGGTTCTGTTCCGAAGTTTAGGACAGAAATTCAGAAAGTTCACAGTAGTTGAGGAACTTCCCTGAAGTTAAGGGTTCTTTCCAGAAGATCAGACCATTTCCCAGAAACTCAAACAACCTCTCAAAAGTTGAGGGTTCTGCCCAGAAATACACGTTAAAAAAATACTGGGAGTTTCCCAGAAATTCAGGGAATTTTCCAATAAATCCGGGAATTTTCCAGAAATTCTGGAAATTTTCCAGAAACTTAAAGAAAATCACATAAATTTAGGTGATTTCCTAAAAGTTAAGGGCTCTTCTCAGATGTTTCCGGAAATTAAGGATGTTTTCCATAAAAAATTTCATAAAAATTCAATGAATTTCACAGAAGCTCAGGGAATTTCTCAGAAGTCCAGGAATCTTGCAAGAATGTCAGAGAACTTATCCAAAGATCGGGAAACTTTACAGAATTTCAGTTAACGTGTCAGAAATTCAGGAATTTTCTAAGGATTCTTTTAGCATTTTTAAAAGTTAAGGAAACATTTTGAGGATTTCTCCAAAAGTTTGGAGAGCTTCTAAAAAGTTTAAGGATCTTCCAGAATACTCGAGCAACTTTCCAACAGTTCAGGGAACATCCCAGAGGTTTAGGGTACTTAAGTTTGAAATAGAACTTAAATTTCTTACTACTCGATAAATGTTCGTACCAAACCAAAATGAGAGTCAAAACAAATACTACTTTTTTAATGATGTAGAAGGAAATATTCTCTCATCACGCCCCAAGTAAATTTGTTAGAACAAATGATATGATAAGAAAGTGTTGATAGTGCAGTCAGTGTACGGCAGGCCGTTAATTGAGTGAAAGTATTTGAAATTGAGCGATGGGAATGTTGAATAGTACTCTAACCGAGAGGATTACCCCTCCCACTTACCTATCCAGAACGTGGGTAGATGGTAAAAGAAATTATGCTTTCATTCAGCCAAATTAGTCGTAGAATCCCCAATAGTCACAATTTCAGGAGCCTCCTAATTTAGAACTAGTTAGCTTTTTCCGAAAAATGCAGTGGCTGTAAAAAAAAATGAAGAGAACCGTTATTCAGGAATAAAACAAAAAGGCAATTCGTTAGCATTGCGAGCAACTTGAGAAAACTTTCAGCATCCAAGGCAAGCAATTTTTGTCCGGCGTCAACATCACCCGCACCAAACAGGACCACTTTTTGGCTTATAAATATAAAGGGTGTATTTGATAAAAATGGCTCACAGAAAATCTTCTGTAACTTTTGAATCGTATGAGTAAAAAACCTAGAAATTTGAGTAGATCTTATCCATAGTGTATTATTTACATCTGCCAAGTTTCATAGTTATACATTCAGTAGTTCCAGTCATGTAATCGAAAAAAGAAATTGTCCGTGAGAAAATTTTGTGCACTCACAATCAAAATCCAGGGGCGTCCTACACTGAGCGAAATAAACTTTCGATATTCATAAGATTACATTATGATTATTTGCTATAAGAATTCAGTATGAATTTCATAAATGTATCTTATGAAATATAATGATGTTGAATAAATAAAAATATGGAGCAACATGGATTCGAACCGTGAACGTTGGGATTATGGGTCCAGTGACTTGCCCACCAGTGTATATCAACACTTGTAATTAGGAATGCGTAAAGGCGTACAAGAACAACGTCGTGTGAAACAAAATCTATTCATAAGTCAGCCTTATGAAATTCCAAAGCATCGTTCATAAGATGAACCTTATGAAATTCTTAAGATTATTTGGCTGAGTGTACCGGTGGATTGCTAAAAGGCTTGGAATTGCAAATTCAACTGTGTCTCGTGTAATAAGAACCTTCAAGGAGCGTCTGAGTGTCCAAAGGAAGGAAGGGAGTGGTCGTAAAAGTGGTCCAATGGACAGTAAAATGGCCAGGAAAGTCGTACAACAATTCAAGAACCGTCCAAACATGTCAATTCGAGATGTCGCTAAAAAGTCTAAGGTGTCAGTTGGTTTTGTGCAGAAAACCATGAAGCGTGCTGGGTTACATGTTTACAAAGTGCAAAAAGCCCCAAACCGGAATGAAAAACAAAACATCACTGCGAAAACCCGCGCCCGGAAACTTTACACGAAGCTGCTCACCAAATCCGGTTGCATCGTGATGGATGACGAAACATACGCCAAGGCCGACTTCCGTCAACTTCCTGGGCAAGAATATTTTGTTGCCAAGTCGAAGTTCGATGTTCCGGAGGATGTTCGAAAGAAGAAACTATCGAAATTTGCAAAGAAGTTTCTAATCTGGCAGGCGATTTGCGGATGTGGTGAAATAAGTGCTCCCTTCATCACTTCCGGAACAATAAACGGTGCGATTTACACGGAAGAGTGCCTTAAGAAGCGTCTCTTGCCATTCATTAAGAAGCACAAAGGATCAACTCTGTTTTGGCCTGATCTAGCATCCTGCCACTACGCTCGAAACGTATTGGAGTGGTACCGAGCCAACGGAGTCAATTTTGTGCCAAAGGATATGAACCCACCAAATTCACCGGAACTTCGTCCAATTGAAAAATTCTGGGCAATTATGAAAACGGAACTTCGCAAACATCCCAAAACTATAAAAACAGAGCTAGAATTGAAGAAAATTTGGGTAAAAACAACAAAAACACTGGGAAAATCGGTTGTACAAAATTTGATGGGTGGAGTGAAAAGGAAGGTGCGGGCATTCGGGATGGGAGACGAAATTGAATAAAACAAATGTTGTAAATCAAAACTCATTAGTAGTTCTTCATTCCCTGAAAATTTCAAGAAAATCCGATCATCAGTTTAATTTTGATGAGTATATATGTGTGTGCCATTTTTATCGAATACACCCTTTATTTAGGGAGAAGATGCTCAATAGAGATAAATTTTGTTTAGCAAAAGCTGAAATTTTCTTCATTAATGGGTTTTGTCAAGCAGCCTGTAGTGTTTTGGGACGGTTTTTTTCCTGTTCCAAATTGTTGCAAGAATAGATCAAAACATAAACCAAATTTAATATGATGCTAAATAGATCCGTTATAAAACAAAATTTACAACACCGGTGCAGCGATGATTTTGCTTTTGGTCTAAAAAAAATAATCCAAACCACGATTAAGAACACCTTTAGAAAAAGCTCTCAGGGTTTCAATAACTTAACGCTTAAAACTTACTTCCCCTCGTTGTTAAGAAAATCAGATACGCCTGTTTGAAAAGACCTCGAGATTTCTTGTGGGAATTAAAATTGCAGCCAAATTCTGCTTCGTTTTCCTACTGTTTTCTGATAGGATGATGTCTGTAAGCAGATTGACATAAGCAAGTAGTTAACCTAACAACTCAAAAAATATTTTTTACGAGGGCTTTACTGACAAACGTAAACAATGGCTTCTTCCGTATATTTATCGTGGCACAAAGGCTTCCAATTTAAGTCTACAATTCTATTCTATTCTATAATACAATCTTATTCTTCAAATTGACCGTGGTGGCTCGATTAGGCTTGTTTTCAATTACGAGAAATTCGCGGAAAAAGTCATTGTTTACGTTTGTCAGTTAGGCCCCAATGAAAAATGTTTTTTTCGAATTAATTGCCAGAAAAACGTGTTCCACGTGGAGATCAGGTATTAACCACTTTCTGTTCCCTTCTTGTTCATAGTGCACTGAACATAAAACGCTATCGCAGCGCGCCACCTCTTCGTCAAACTCTGCACCAGAAAGCTGCGTTCCTTTTGACGTTTCTCCCTCCCACACTGTTTCGCTGACATGTCAACAAATGCGCAGCGAGAGCGAAGAAAGGTTTGCCCTCTCTCCCTCTCACACTGCCAGCCATAAGTGCCAGCCAGAGACGGAGTGTGAAAATTTTCGACCTCTGGGGCCACGATAAGTTTTCATTCTCGAAGGTTTTCCTCCGCAAGTAACACCGTCTTTTGTGTTGTACGGTCGTGTGTAGTGGGAGCTGCTTTTCCTAGAGAATATATATTTTCGTGGATTCTTTATAGTTTTGATTCTGCTGGGGGGTGGCATTGTGTGAATAAATTATCGTGCAAGTTCTCTGTGCACTGTGGAGTAATATTGAAAAATTGCTATTGAAGGGAAAAATTGTGTTTGTGCAATATTGGTAGTGAGCAGCCTCAGCTGCAGTTTGGCCCCATTTTGTAGTGCTAGGAGTGTTGAGAGGTCTATTTTCGAGTCACCGATCGAGTGGAAGAGGAGAGAAAATAAAAAAGTTTGAAAGGTCCAGAAATATGCACCACAAAGGCGATCCGTCTGCGTGGAAGTGTTTTTGTCGTCGTTGCGTAAATTCGGTTACCCAATTTGCAGCTTTTTCGTCGGACTGAAAATAGTTCTGTGCGAGTGCCAGTGGAGGTGCGAGCCAACCAGCTGAATTTTCCGTGTTTGCTCCCTTTTAGCAGCTGGTAGAATGGAAGGCAGCCGCCGTCAGCAGCCATGATTGTTATGATTGAAATGAAAACGGAAGAATGTGTGTAAATTAATGCTCTCGACGGGAGCAAAGTCGTCTCAGCTGCTGCTGCTGCAGTGTGAATAATAAGAAAGTGTAAAAACATGTATGCCGCAAAAGAAGATTTTCTGTTTTCTGTTTGAACAATAAAAGTGATCAGTCAAAGTAATACGGAATAAAAAGTGCGTAGAGAAAAAATAAAACAGTGCAATTTTGTGTCCTCTTGGTGGGAGCGAGCAAGAAAAAAAGGTTGTAATTTTGTCAAGTGGAAGGAGGAAAAAACACTCATATTTCTTGAAAGTTCGGAGCAAGGACACGTCGGTCGGTGCGGAACGGCACAGTCTGTATGCGGAGTCAAAGCGCCTGCTGAATCAACTGCGTGAAGCTGGTCGGCGAATTTTCGAGAGTATAGGAATCGATAATCTGCAGAAGATGGAACCAATCACAACCGGAATGATATCTCGGTTGACGCAGTATTAGGGGAGTGCATTCGAGGTAAGTGGTCATGGGTCTATGGATGGCTATTTTAGGTGGAAAATGATACGTGACTTATGAAAAAGGGATTTCTGTTTGGGGCGTTTACACCGCCTTATCTATTCTGCTAGGAGTAGCTTGGCAAGAAAAAAAATCGCTTGATTTGTAACACCATTGAAAATGCCATTTGCTTAATTTCAACAGCTTCTACACGCTAAGATCAGATTACCGAAAATACGGTTTCAATTTTACCGAAAATTAGGTTTTGGTAGCAAAACCTAAAGTATTGGAATAATTTACCAAAACAAAACGTTTGATTTTACTTAGTTCTTCAGTAGAGTGGATTTACAGATTTTATCGTTATATTTTACCTAAATTTGGTTAAAAATGCTCTCATTGAGTTGCTAGCATTTTCGGTAAAAATTACCGTACAAAAATAAGTAAATATTAATGTTTTTCCTGGTTTTCTGTGTAATACCGAAATTTCGGTAATCCATGTTTACCGATAATTTCAGTATGTGCACTTTTGTACGATTTTCGGTATTTTATGCCGAATTTTTGGTTTTCTTGTCTTAGCGTGTATGCAGTTTTTATTTAGCGCGGTATTGTAACGGAACCATCAATACTTTTTCTTCATATCCTTTCTCTAGTACGACAAACCTCCGCTTCCAGTTTTTCATGTCGATATGAAAGTATATCCTTCAATAGATTGTAATAATCAACATGGAGTTGATTAAAACATAATTAGAATGTTCAACAAACAGTTGAAACAAAATGTCCTTAAAAATTGTATCACTTAGGCTATTTTTTTTGTAGCCGAGGACTAATCCACTCGAAAAATTGAGTATCATGATCAAAATAAGGTTTTCATAAGTCTTTATACTCCTGTTCGAGATGCTTTGCACTGAACAACGACTTGCAGACTTTCTTGCACTTTTTTCAACTAATTACTTTAATGGTTGATTGCGCAACATTGTGTAATAATTTTTCAATTTTTCTTATCATGAATTTTATGGGATTTAGATTTTCTTATTTATTGCAATATAAACTCATCTTTTCCCCTGGGAAATTTCTACGCAGGATTTCGGGTGTATCACATCTTGCTTACGATTACGATAAATTTCTTTCAATATTTCTTGCATGCTTCACTTGGAATTTCATTTAATTCAATTTATTCAAGCTAAAATTAGATTATGAGAGATTCCTTCTTGTATCATGGAAAAATATTATCAGGGTGGCCACAGACTCGGGAAATGCGGGAATCCAAACTCATCGGGAATTATGCGGGAAAAAGACGGGAATTTGAAAATCCATCGCGAAATTTTCTCATATGACAGGAACCATACCCACACCACTTTCAAATTCTCGAGTACTTTTCAAAAGGACGTAAATCACAAAATGTATACAAACGCGTTGTTCACGGCATGTTATTAAAAAATCATGTATATATGCCCATATTTGTTGAATCTTCTGATGGATTATTCTTGAATGTTTTAACCGACTTTTTACAAAACGGTCTATCACTTTTGCACTTTTTAGGAATAATGTAGATACGCCGCTTGTGTTGAAAAGTAACTTGCGAATCATTGTTATATCATTTGAATGCCCCTTAACGACGCGATAGTAAAAGCCTTTGTACCACAAGGTTAAAAATTTAGATTTTTTTTTAGTAAAAAATGATTTTTTTAGTAAAGATATTTTTACAACGTTTTGTTCCAGAGAAAAATAATACGTAATTTTGATAAGTTCGACGTATCAATGTGAAATATGGCAACTTGACGTAACATTTCGACGTATCAACATTGTCATTCGCAGAATGACGTATCATTTTGACGCAAGTAACATGCCATCTATCATACTGACTTATCAAAATGACGTATTATCTTTTTCTATTGCAGACCGTCGTAAAAAACATATTTCTAAACGAAACTTGAATTTTCACTCCTAGTGTAATTTATAATCACAGTGATGTAATATTTTTTACGAATGTTTCATTCAGTGTAATTTAATTTGGATAAACATGTCCGGTTTTCAAATAGGAATAAAAATAAACTCAAAAAAGTGCAATGCTGATTTTTTCATTTTCGTCCAAATGTTACTTACGTCGTTTTGAAAAAGTACTTGAGAATTGATGATTTGGACAACATCTACTGACCTTTCGTAACAAGTGCGCGATCGCCAACTTATTCTACAAGATACGAAGAGCAATATGCATGGTCTAGCACGTATCCAAAGGATTACAGTTCATTGCATCAAAAGTGGTGCAAGCGTAGTTTCAAAATTAATCCTATGGGCCGAGTTGCCTTCGCCAGCTCCAAATCAGTATTTTTCCCACCTCGAAAACACAAATTTTCAAAAAAATGTAGAGAGAAGTAGAATAAACCGCAAAGGGGCTTGAACCAAAGAAAATAAGCCTTTTGGCCAATGCCCAGAGGGATGCACCGTGCAATGACGAGCAAAAAAAATGCTTAAAAATAGAGAGTAGATACCTACGGCTTTCGAATTACCTATAAGTATTTGTTATTGAACTTGACTTATTTAAGATTTTATTAAAAATTGATCAAGAATAAAAATGTACATATGTAGGTGGTAGACGGCATCAACCCCATGGCTGGTGTATATTACAGTTCCATCTCTCTTTGTTGTTAGCGATGTTCTTCTTTTTCTCCTGCCTGTTGAGGATTTTTTGAGCGCTTTCACAACAAACAATAAAAAAAATACACCATACCTGCCGCCGTCCTCTGAATATGATTGTTTTAGTTTTTCTCGTTCCATTTGCACTAAATAACCTGCACATATAGGGTGTCCCAGAAAGTCTAAGCACGATTTTGATGCACCACTGTTGGTTCCACATGACGTTGACATAGCTGATCATTATTGTGTATCATTGTTTACATTTCAATCTATAACACTGTGACTCTCGAGTGCTTTTCCCCGGAAAAGCGAAAATAGATCGTGCACAAATAGGGCACTTTTCCCAACATTTTTCTGAGTCAGGTGCGAAAATGGAAAATGTGAGCATTGGAGCTGTTCGTAACGGGATTTGGAAATATGGTGAGGAGTCTTCCTTTTGAGGACAACACAAATCTAGACGTTAACCGGGTCCTATGGACCAAAACCTGGACCGGAAAATCAGGCAAGCTTTCGCCCGTGAAAAGAGTACTTCCGTTCAAGATTTGGCCAAAAAGCTGGGAGAAACATCGACCGAACAAAGCCACGAAATGAACTAAGGACTTTCAACAAGCAGAAGTTGCCAAAACGAAGTGAAAAACAATCAGCGTCTGTCAAACCAAGGGCACGTAAATTATACGATAAACTGCTGTGTAGAAAATCGGCATGATTATGGATGGTTAATCCTAAGTGAAATTTGATTATAAGACAAGGTGACCAGTTCTACACGGTCGGTGCTGGTCAAACTATTGACGTTGTGTCAATTTTTACCGAAAAATTCGGTAAAAAGCAATGGTTTGGCAAGCAATTTGTGAAAATTTGAGTGTGGAATGCTTTCAAATCCATTTGTAAAAACCGATACGATGACTGTTGGTGTTTACGTTTGGGAATGCTTGGTGCGTTGCCGGTTTCCGCATCAGTCCGCATTACGTAAGAATCCACGTTGTATTGCCGGTTTTGTACCAGTGAAGCCAACGGAGTCAAATTCGTACCCAAGGAGATGAGTCTTCCAAACTGTCCCCAGGCAAGACAATTTAAACTTTTTGGGCTCTGACAAAGGTATATTTGCGCAGACATGTTAAGGCAGCGGATTTCATCAAATCCTTTGAAAGCAACGGGAAAAAAGGATAACAAATCATTGGCAAACAGTCTGTGCAACAGGGAGTGTTAAATCAAAATCTCGCTCTTTGGATCTTGGGCGATTAAATGGATCTTGGAAATGTCACGTTGCAGAAAAAATGTAGAAATGTAGAGAATATAAAAATGCAATAAAAACTCAATTTACTTAAATACCGAGGTTCATATTGTTATTAACTAATCGTGCATACACTTACTGGACAACCTATAAAAGTCTGCCATGTTTCAATTGTAAACTTAGTGGAGCTCATCATTGTAGATGCATCAACCGAATGTTTTGCACCCTGTATCTGCGTCATTTGAATTTCACACCGAGTATAGTCTGTATCATTTTGTACGCACAAACCGCAAATGATCTACTATATTTGATTCGATGTTTATGCTTCTAGAAACTTGAAAGATCATTGACTTATGTATAGCGATATTAGTTCTCGTTTGCAAAAGGCGAGACAGGTTTCGCAATACGTAAGAAGCCCGATTCGCAGCAGTTATCCGTCATTTTGCTTAATTATACCAGTCAGAAGCATTCCAGATTGAAAAATTTCCTCAAATATTGCATAAATATCTAAAAATCTAACTTATATTCACTAATTTTTCCAATCGGTAAAATAAGGCGAAAATGCGGGAAAATGCGGGAATTCTTAAATTGTACTATATTTGGTGGTTAGAATAGAAACAAATTAGAAAAACTAACTACCAATGAGAATAAACTTAGTATTTTCCATTTCATTCCAACTACCTTTATTGCTTATTTTGACATATACGCGTATTTCGCCTACAATGTGCAGACTTCTTCAGTGTCGTGTACTAATAACTCGACTAGCAAAATTGTTTTCTCAGGACTATGAGGGATTTCAACTCGTTATTCTGGCAACAGAGCAGCTTCCCCTGATCAGACGCCTCCTCACAACCTGCTGAGGATTGTAATCGAACATTACCCACAAGTGTGAAAGTATCTTGTTCAGTATTTAAGCTAATTAATTCCGGATTCTACTCTGAAATTCTCCCGTGAGACTTCAATTTAGACATGCTGTGTTGCAATAACAGATCAGATTTTTCATAGATTTATGCTTAAAACTTTGTGCGAATTCCTCTTAAGATTCCTAAAGCATTTTGCTACTGTTCAGAATTTGGATCAGGATAACAATCGCATCCGGTTTAGAATATAAAAAAAAAGGCAAACTTACTTGCGAAGGAATCTAAGCAAATTTAAGATGAACTCTTTCTCAGATTGTGAGAGTGGCTTTCGGCATCCTTCAAAAATGTGTTGGCTTAGAATACACCTCGTATCTTGGTTAGAACTTAAAGTATACCCGAACTAAGGGACTTTAAGTAAGTAAGGACTAAGGAAAAAAGTATTCTCCTATGATTTATGTTCAAATCTTGATGATTAAAATGTGTTCATAATGATGGGATGATTATTGAGAATATGATATTTCCATCGACTATGAAGAATATTTCCAAAAATGTGGTTCATAAAATTTACGTTCATTTTAGGAAATGCACTCTAGCGAACTGTGAAGGAAGGCAAAGTCTATTGGAGGAAAGAACCGCCATGTAGAGAGGATCGTAAATTTGTACACCGGTTACATGAACCAACCACCAATTTGAAAAGTTGTCGGTAAACAGCAATCATAGTGATAAGTTCCGTCATGTAAAGACACTGGCAGAGGGGAGGTACCGTAGTGCTAACAATGGTCCGTGTAGTGACACCACAAACTACAACAGGCTTTTCGACCTAGAGGAGCTCAACTGGGCCCTGCGCCGTGATGTCAGCAAAGCAGCCGGATCTGACGATATTGGTTATCCTCTTCTGAGAAAACTGCCACTTATCGGTCGGTTGGTCTTTCTGGACACGTTGAACGAAGTCTGGCAATCCGACATGACTCCAGACGCGTGGAAAGAAAGGTTGGTCATTACTATTCCCAAACTTGGGAAACCTAACGGATGGGTATAGACGTTCTTCACCGAGCTCGATCATTTATTGGCCAAGGCCAGAGCGAAAACCTACCCGTTGATGTAGTATCTCTCGATTTGACCAAGGCACATGATATGACATGGACGCTATCTTGACTACTTTCAAGAAATGGAAGTTCCAAGGGCGCATGTTGGCTTACGTGAAAAACTTCCTACACAATAGGAAGTTTCGAGTCATGAACGCCGGCGCAACCTCCAAACCAAGGTTGCTAGAGAATGGCATCCAGCAAGGGTCTGTCGTACCCGTTACACTGTTTCTCATTGCGATGAACTCCGTGTTTGAGCGCATACCCAAAAACGTACACATCTTTGTGTACGCTGACGATATAACCCGCGTCGTATTTGGTAAATATGCGAGGGCAGTCAGAAGCTGATTGCAAAAAGCAGTGGAAAATCTGACTGGTTGGGCAGAAAGGGTTGGGTTTAAGATCTCCTCCGAAAAGTCTAAGACCACGCACGTCTGCTTTGGTCATATTCACAGGCCAAAGTTACCTCATGTTTGTATCGACCAGCTTGAAATAAAGAGTACAGAGTTCGCACTGCGTATTGACCAAGATTGCACGGGCTATGATCGTCAAAGGAATGAAGATAATGAAGAATCGACGCAGAAAATCCTTTTTATTTTTTTTTTCGAAATTGCTCCAAATGTTGCTCAGAAAGTCGCATTCGAACGTATTTTTTGTTGCATTGTTGGCAAATGCGGTACCCATTGTGCCCACAGTTTTTTGAAACCCGTAGCTTCAACCAAAATATGCCATGTTGTTCCATGTGAAATGCCTATGGTGACAGCTATCACATCCACAGTCGATCGATGATCTTTCTAAACCATAACCTGTATTTTTGCTATGATTTCAATGACGTCAACTTCAAATGGCTTGTAAACAAAAAATGAATTGACAGATCGAAATCAAATTTTGAGTACGTTCTGATGAAATATGAAAAATTAAAATGGCGTTGAAATTTGAATTTTTCTACTGCTCCATAGATGTCGCTTTTATAACTTTTTGACTAACCTAGTATAAAGCAAAGTTATGAATTTATTCGAAAATCAATATTTTCCTCTGAGAAACAGGTGTCCATTTTATTTTATGAACAGTCCTTATTCTGCAACCACAATCTATCTATTACAAAGCTTGTATTCCATTACTCCCCCTAGCAACTTTATGCAGAATTTTCCACTGGAAACGCAAAACACACATTGTTACCCATCGGTGACGTACATTGCCACAACCATGTGACATGTTCTTCCCGCACTGCCATTCAATGATCAGCTTCGTTCAATAGGCGGAATCTATTTTGGTGTACTAGCAGTGGGTATTAGGGTGGTTCCGAATATCGATTAGTTGCGAACTTGGAGTTTCTATGGGAGTTACTTTTTGATCACATCTCCCTTGTTCTGCGGTATAACGACTTTCGAAAATATTTCCTTCAACTGGAAAAGTGGTTATTGATGGAAGGATTTCCCGTTTCCCGTTTTCCCACAGTAATTCCCATAGAAACTTCAAAGGACCAGTGCAGTTCAAGTTCGCATCCAATTAAGCTGAAATTTCGGGAGAAACGATATTCTGAACCACCCTAGTAGCTGTACCTCGCCACCATTCAGGTTAGAAGACGCATCTCGTGTAGAACTCACTGCACATATTCCCTAACAAGTGAAGGCAAGCATAATTGATAGCACGACCTACGCACATATTGCCGAGCCGCCGCAAATGATGAGCGCACGAAACGGTGGTGCCCTCTGTACGTAACATTCTCCCCATCAGCGAACAACTTGAGTCGGTGAAGCTTGATGTAATCTTCCAGGGGGCGTTGCAAAACCGAACGACCGAACCAATGGGGAACAGTGGAGCGCGTTGGCTGATATGATGAAGCAATCGGAATCGATTCTGCGTTAAACAGTTGTCAGTTGTTGCAGAATCGCTACTGGAGCAGTTCGGTGACGATGAGTTTATCGATTTCATGAAAGTGCTTTCGAAACCATCTGCTGGCCGGAGAAATTTCAAGCGAAATGCAGCCGCTTCAACCAACCAATTAATGTAAACAAACAAAGAGCATATGGAGCCGGTTGTTTACACTCGGTGCGACCACTTCTAAACAGGAAGAGTTTTCTGTCTGCGCCCTCCCTTGAATGACCGACCGGCCATCATCCGTGAATAATTGGCACGCGTAGAAGTGAAATTCTATTCGCATTCCGCGTCATTTTTAGCCTCTGACGGTTCGTGTCGATCTTGTGGGGGTAAATTGGCGTCGCAATTCTTTGTGCGAAAAGTGTGTGTGTTTTCGTGCGGAGCGGGATGTAAACAACAACTCTCGTCATGGTGCATATTGAGTGATATATTACCGAAGCTAATAGGAAATGTAATGTAGATGTAGATTGGGTGTTGAAAAATCGGAATATTAGCGCAAGTAGTAGTGTAAACAAGGTAATTATTTTGATGGAAGTATTGTAGCATTGTTTGCCTCTTAATTGCAACGACATTGCATCTTGCTTTGAGACGGTTGATACTAGAAATTTTATTTCTGTCTTTCTTGGCATGTCACAAGGTTATTGATTGTCACAATTAGCTTACTGTCGGCTCTTAAATATGTGTTCTAAATGCACTGAGGCCTGTCAGTGGTTATTAACCACTGGTTAATCAAGCTAGATAGAATAGAAAGGAGAGCCCGTTGCAGAATCGAAGAAAACAAACGTAAAATCCCATGCTCTTTGTCACTAAAGGGTGTCCACGATGAACTTGCCACACACAAAATTGATTCGCAAAATTTGAGTTTTCATCCGATTGCCATCAAATTTTCAGGGATTGAGAAATAACTATTAAACTTCATTTTACCATTTTACTCGTATTTTATTTACAGTCCATACGCAAATGCCCGCACCTTGGCCTTAACCCCGGCCATAAGATTCTGCACAACCTGTGAATCAACCGTTTTTTGCATGTAAACCCATACTTTCTTCAGTTCCTCGACTGTCTTCACTACCTTAGGTCGTTTAAGAAGGTGCTGCTTCATAATCGCCCAGTACTTCTCGATGGGGCGGAGCTGTGGAGTGTTGGGAGGGTTGAACATTTTCGGCACGAAATTGACCTTATTGTCCGCATACCACTTCAGCACGTCCTTGGAGTAGTGGCATGAGGCCAAATCCGGCCAGAAGATTGTTGGGACGTTGTGGGCCTTCAGGAGAGGAAGCAGCCGCTTCTGGAGGCACTCTTTTATGTACACCTGTCCGTTCATCGTGTCCTGGGTCACGTAAGGTGCACTCCGCTTCCCGCACGTGCAGATGGCTTGCCAAACCAGGAATTTCTTCGCAAATTTGGACATCTTCTGAGTGCGGACATGCTCCGGAACGCTGAACTTATCCTTGGCCGTGAAAAACAGGTTGCCGGGGATCTGTTTGAAGTCGGCCTTCACATATGTTTCGTCGTCCATGATGCAGCATTCAACTTTCGTCAGCATGTTGAGGTACAACTTCCTGGCACGGGTTTTGGCGGACTTGTTCTGCTTCTCGTCGCGATTAGGGGCCTTTTGTACCTTGAACGTTCGAAGCCCAGCCTTAGTTTTGGCCTTTTGGCCTTCTGGAAAAATCCGAAGGGTAGTGAAGGATGATCCGGTTGCTAAGAATCTGAAGAAGAATCCGAAAGTTGAATGAAAATGCTCGGTGGGTTATATAAATCAAAATATTTGAAATCTGCCATACCTGATAGTAATAATTAAACGTTCACATGGTAGAATCGGCTCTTTATTACAGTTCGTCCAATTTTTCAATAATTTGTGTTTCAACATGTTTAGAATCAAATCAAATGTATCCATATATATCCTAGTATAAGAATGAAACTTATCAGGATATTTACAAAGGTCGTCGTACAATCTACAGAACTTTCCATCACGTTTTCTGTTTCGGTTTATAGGATGCACTGCGAACTCTCTTTCCTTGTTCATGATAAAGTCAAGCGTGCTTAAGGACGCGAAATATTCTTCATCAGATGAATTCATGCTTGAATCACTTGAAAAACTCAAATTATCTCGAAGACTTTTTACACTTGCGTGTGCGGCATCGCTCTTTATCTCGCTTTCAGTATGCCATAAAACGCTTTGCTCGCCTCATCCCTTCGCTTTGATTAACGCCAACGCATCGCGACGCGTCCCTACGCCATGAGTATGTCATCGGCCTTGGTCTTGTTCAATAAATGATCGAGCACAGAGAATGGATCCGGGAGTCATGCTCTCCAGCTCAGTTAACAGGCGACGATTAACAGCTTGAGTGTCTTTCTAATGCTGCTCAGTTACATGATGGCTCTCTAGACATCCGTTAGGGTCTTATCCTTCCTGGGTTTGGGAATTAGAATGATCAACCTTTCTTTCCACGCGCCTGGAACTAGGCCGGATTGCCGGATTGCCGGACTCGCTGTAAATGAGTGCATTTCCTAAAATGAACGTAAATTTTATAAATCACATTTTTGGAAAAATTCTTCATAGTCGATGGAAATATCGTATTCTCAATAATCATCTCATAATTATGAACACATTTTAATCATCAAGATTAGAATATAATTCATTAGAGAATACTTTTTCGTTAGTCTTACTTATTTAAAGTACTTTAGTTCTGTTATACTTTCTTATCGTTTCAAGCTTATTGTTTGCTCTCAACTTAGTGTTCTCAATGCATTTTCACGGGTTCACAATTCTCAACGAGTTCGGTAAAATTTTACAGATTTCTGTAAAATAATCTGAGTGTGTAGGTATCCAAATAGTCGAGAAAAGTGGGAACGAATTTGAATACAAATAAAGGGCTTATTTTCGGTTACTCACTTAGTAATTCTGAATCTAGCTGTGATTATTCGTATCCCGATAGTCAAGCGAACTCAATTCAATCATAGGTGCAATCGGGATACACTACAATTCGACCATTTTATAAAAGCGCAATGATTTCAAAGTTCCATTAAATCTCGTACACTAGAATTTTATATATTTTCTAGGAAATTTCTGAGACAAATATTCTTAGTTTATGATAAAGTAGATATTAAAAATTCATGATTCATCAATTATTTAAGTTTATACTTAACTTGACTGCTATTAAACAGAATATTTTTGACGAAGTTGTAAAACTTGTTAAATAGAATTTGATAAAAAAAAAAATTGATAAAGTTTACAAGCTATTGATAAGCATACTGATCTATTTCAATAAGATTTTCTAAGGTTTCTTCTAGAGGAAAAACCACTAATACATCTAATGTACGCTGATCTGGAAAGGTTGCTGCGAACCATCGTCGGTCGAGTTTGTAAGCCCAATTTGTGGCCTGCGAATACTTCACTACCAGAGGACATTTTCAACAATTTGCTACCTGTCCTTTCAGGCCTATTTTATGCCAATCAATTTGGTGAATTCTGATTGATTTGGTGCTCAATAACATAGAAATGATTGAAAAAAGGAGGAAATATTTTTTTTGGATGTGCAGGGTCGTCCAAACTGCCCAGGAGATCATAACTTTAGATGTACCGTTGTAACAGTAGCTCTATACTATGTTATTTATGTATTTAAACATATTCAGCGAATGCCCAGCAAGACCATCTGACATTATGAGATAATCTTGGGATATTCTATGCCAAACAAGCTAACTTAACTTTGTATAGCCCATAAAGCTATTGTTACCATTGTAGACCTTAAAGTTTGAAGGACAGTTTATATGAACTGAAACTAGCTGAAGGTTGTATGTGGTCGTTTCAATTTGATATCTGTGGACGTTTCAGAATATTCATTGAATATGTTTGAATATTTATTGTAGCTTTGTATAGCTCAAAAAGCTACGGTTACTACTGTATATCTTAAATTCTGAACTCAAGGTTTTTATGAACCTCAACATCCCAAGATATCTCATTATATCGGCTGACCTTCCAAAGTACTCACTTAATCTGGTCAAATATATATTGTTACTTTGTTTAGTCCAAATGCTGTAGATTTTAATATACAATTCAAAACATAAAATCTTCAGCTGTAGATTTGAAGTTTTGAATTCAAGGAAGGTTTGGTAAACCTAGTACATCCGAAGATTATCTCCTAATGTCTGTTGTTCTTCCAAAATATAATCAAATTAAAATGTTTCAATACACATCGTAGCTCTGCGTAGCCCAGAAAGCTTTTGTTAGAACAGTAGGTCCTATGTTCTGACTTCAAACATAGTTTGGATGGCCTAGAACATGTCATATTGCTTTATAATGTTTTTTGACTTAAGAATCCTAAAGGGTTTGAGCTGTTTAGTGGAATACCTGTAACTAGAAATTAGAAGAAAAATTAGTATTTTCCATTTAATTCCAACTACCTTTGCTTATCTTCGACAGATACGCGTATTTCGTCTACAATGTGTAGACTTCTTCAGTGTCTCGTACTAAAGTCGTATAAAGTCGAGTTATTAGTACGAGACACTGAAGAAGTCTACACATTGTAGACAAAATACGCGTATCTGTCGAAGATAAGCAAAGGTAGTTGGAATTAAATGGAAAATACTAATTTTACTTCTAATTTCGACCTAAGAATATTAATTGAATATTTTTGAAAATTTACTGTTACAACCGTAAATTTTAAGTTCTGAACGGCAAGGCAGTTTGGATGACCTAGATCACCCCAAGATTATGTTCTTGTGTATTTTTACGTTCGAAAATATTCACCGAATATACTCGAATACGTGACGTAAATGTGTATAGCCCAAAAAACTACTGTTACTACCGTACATTTCAAGTAATGAACTCCAGGACGGTTTGGATTACCTAGAGGATCTCAAAGCTATAAAAAATGACGATTGACCTTCCAAAAGATTTATTGAATATGTTTGAATGTAGATGGTCACCATATATAGCTCAAAAGCTTCTGTTACAACTGTAGATCTTATGTTTTGAGCTTAAGAACAGTTTGGAGTACCTAGAACATTCCAAGATTGTCGCATTATGTCTATTGGCCTTCCACATTATTCAATCAATATTGTTAAATACATATTGTCTCTTGACACACTCCAAACACCTACTGTTACAACTGTAGATTTTATGTTCTGAACTCAACGACAGTTTGATTAGGACCTAGATTATCCCCGTTCATCTCATGATGTTTTTTTTTACGTTCGAGAATATCTACTGAACATGGTTTAAAGTTTTGAATTCAAGGACAGTTTTGATGACCTAGAACATCACAAAGTTATCAAATAATGACTTCCAAAAGGTTATTTTAATATGTTTAAATACATTGTACAACCTTATATAGCTCTAAAAGCTACTGTTACAACTGTAGATCTGAAGTTCTGAACTTCTTGCATAACCTAAAACATCCCAAAAAGATTCAAAAATATTAAACGTTTATCAACGAGAATTTAATAATACGTATGCATATGTACAATATTCTAAAACAACGCTTTATACTGAGGCTTGCTTCATTTAGAATTGGAACAAACTTTTGCTCATATTGTGGCGCTCCTGGTGGACGGATTTGGAAGTTCTTGGCGCCCACGTGTCGGGAATTTTGTCAGCTTCACGTATGTATTTTTGACATTCCGCAAATCGACTGTACTTTGTAAACAATCAACATGGAAGCCGAAAGAAGGGAAAAAATTGTGCACAGGAAAGTTGGAAAATCCATTGTGGTCTGCATCTAGGCTAGCTAAACAGCTGAAATTGCCCGGAAATACCGTATGGCGCGTTATCAAACGGTATAAGGAAACATTGACGACGATTCGGAAGCCTCAAGCCAATCGTCGGAGTGGAACTGTCGACCGGAAACTGCGTGGTAAGATTTTGAAGACGATTAAGAGGAATCCCAATCTGTCGGACCGTGATTTGGCCAGAAAATTCGGTGCTGCCCATAGTACCGTGAGGAGAACTCGACTCCGGGAAGGAATCAAGTCGTATCGAGCTAGCAAACAGCCAAATCGGACCATAAAACAGAATAGTGTGGCCAAAATCCGTGCTCGGAAGCTATACGACTAGGTGCTGACCAAGTTCGACGGGTGTCTTCTGATGGACGATGAAACCTATGTCAAGGCTGACTTCGGGCAAATCCCAGGTCAAAAATTTTACTTGGCATCGGCTCGGGGGGATGTTCCAGCCAAATTTAAATCTGTTTTTGCCGACAAATTTGCACGAAAATTCATGATTTACCAGGGCATTTGCAGCTGTGGCAAAAAAACTAAAGTTTTCGTTACAAATAAGACAATGACGTCGGAACTATACCAAAAAGAGTGTCTCCAAAAACGAATTTTGCCGTTCATTTGATCCCACGACCATCCCGTAATGTTTTGGCTAGATTTGGCAAGCTTTCATTACAGCAAAGTCGTTCAAGAATGGTATGCAGAGAAAGGGGTCCAGGTTGTTCCGAAAAACCTTAACCCACCCAACTGCCCCAGTTCCGCCCTATTGAGAAATACTGGGCAATCATGAAGAGGAGACTCAAGGCAAAGGGAAAGGTTGTCAAAGACATCAATCAGATGAAGACCTGGTGGAATAAGATAGCTTAAACGATAGACGAAGAAGGTGTGCGCCGCCTAATGAGTCGTGTTACAGGAAAAATTCGAGAATTCCTTCGAAACCGTGACGAATAATTTTATCCGTATTTTTTCGTAAACGTATGAAGAAAACGCTACATTTGTATAAAAAAAGATCTTGAATTCAATAATAAATAACTGAAATACAGGCAATTGTTTTTGTTCCAATTCTATCTGAAGCAAGCTTTATTAATAAGGCATTTATTTTTCCTCCCTGAACCTCTTCTTATACAGGATGTTCTAGGCCGTCAATTAGACCTTAAACTCATAAGTTTTTACATTTTCCAGATAGAAGAATTGAGGGAAAACAAATTTGCCAAAGACAGTGTACACTTTTATTTAGTCTGTTTATTTGAATACAGCCATTATCCTTTTGGGGTCATGTATAACCTATTAGGCCTGAGACAATAAATATACTTTTTAAGACAAGGCCTAACATTTATGATTTTTTCAGAGTTATGCGTAAACTAGATATGCCAAGGTTGCTAGGTTGCGTCAATGTGCCGAGCGAAGTAAAGAAGAAAGGTTCAAGTGGAAGCCGTTCAAGATGCTGATAAGAAATCCTTGTTATTGCAACACAGTATGGCTAAATTGAAGTCTCACGGGGGAATTTAAGAGTAGAATCCGGAGTAAAATTAGCTTAAATGCTGATCAATGATACTTCCAGGGTAGCCACACAGTCTTAATTTAAAAATTCCCGTATTTTTGCCTAAACCGGGAAAATGAATCCTAGAGAGTTAGAGCTGTTCAGTGGAATACCTGTAACTAGAAATGAGAAGAAAAAGTAGTATTTTCTATTTAATTTCAACTACCTTTGCTTATCTTGACAGATAAGCGTATTTCGTTTACAAAGTGCAGACTTCTTCAGTGTCGTATACTAATAAGCAAAGGTAGTTGGAATTAAATGGAAAATACTTATTTTTCTTCTCATTTCTAGTTACAGGTATTCCACTAAACAGCTCAAACTCGTGAGAGTAGTTTGGATTTTCGCCATGCACGTGCAAAATTTTGATGCGTTGCTACTCTTCTTTCGACGAAATTTTGATAACTGAAGTGCTAATCTCAAAATCAAAATAGAGGCATGATGCTACACGCACACATCTTCAAAATGAGGGGAGTGCAAAAAAATTTTATGCACGGAGAAAGGAAATGCGTCAAGTTCAAGTCGACCAAATTTTGATCGAAACATCCTTCACAAGTAAAATACAATGATACATGATAAGCAATAACCATGCAATTTCTTCGATTTTGAAAAAAAAAACAAACTGCTTGCGATAGTGATGATTACGATGATAGCTACCCAGGTTACCAACCCTAAATCTGCATTTCAGATGCTACAAGCATTATATTAGCATTATATCATCTTGCATGCTATCTGTTGTAAAGTTGACTATCAAATGCTATTTATATGCTTGTAGCCTGTTATAAGCTTTTCGAATGCAAAATAGCACCAATGAAGCATTATCATAGCATTGCAGTAAAGCAGCCGTATACTGGGCCAAAAGCAGCATTTATGTTGCATTTAAGGTGACTTAAATGCATGATAAGCTGCCATAAAAACGCGTTAGAACTGCTTTTTTGTTACCTGGGTAGTTGCCTCACAGAACAAGTAGAACATAGGTTTATCTCAATTCTACTAAAACGAGTTGGTTGATACAAACTGACAACGGCTTCTGTTGACTTGAACTGCACGCAAAACCATGATTTCGTTCGTTTTGCCGTGGAGAATGGAATGACGATGAAACTCATGAAGAATATGGCCATTTCTGAACCAACGTAAAAATTGTTAAATCCTGCATATGAATCTTACATTAGATGTAATTACAAAAGCGTAATGATTCGATTTTGTCACCTCTTGTTGAAATGAACTTCGAAACCGTGGAAATTGCACCAGCGGCCGAAAGAAGACCTGAAGCCAAAATAATTGCATTGTCATTATGAGCCCATTCGAAGAAACGTGCCCCAGGTGACAAAGCAGACACAGATGGATGATTGCAGCGAAAAACGAAGGAAAACTTTTCTATTCATTTCCAACGGACTAACTCGACTGATAGGAATGAACACAAGCTGGCTTGATTGGTCGTTCTCCTGTCTCATAAAGGGGAGCAAATCGAGTTTTAAAAGTACAAAACAGCAGCAGAGGAAAAAGTTGTGCATGACCTTGCTGGTGATGCAGTTTTTTTTTCTTTTTTTTTTTCAATGCCAGCCAACCAACTGATGATGCAAACAAAGGTAAACCGGCTAAGACGTTGGTGACGAGCGGGGAGAGACAAACCGAAAAGTTGCACATTACATAACTGAGTGTAGAAGAGCGTTGCTGGCGGTGTTCGGTGCAGTTCTGCTTCGATGCATCGCTGTCATTATGTGTTTGTGTGTGTGGGTGTGCTTTTCAAGTTTTCCTGTGTGTGTATTTATTCTTACGTAGGAAGCAAACTTTCGATCTCAGGATGGCAGCTTCTGCTGCAATTGGCTTGCGAGGTGAAACGTGTACAGCTTCAAGTTATTTGATTTTCCTGGTTTGGTAGTTTTTCCCAAGGTGTTGCTGTTCTGCATCAGGTATGATGCACTGAATTAAAACGAGTTTTTAATTTTGATTCGAATTAAAAATTGATCAAGTTGGGATGTTCAACCTACTCATTGAACGTGTTGAACGCGACAAATAGACCACTTCGTATGATGAAATACTCAATTTAATCAGATATCATTACATGACAACTCCAATCAATTTGATTCGTATAATAACTTTGTCCAAATCTAACAACCATGGTTATTTTCAAATCCCAAAATAACATGGATCGCACCCCATCATGGTGATACCTGTGTTTCATTTCCTAATCAAATTAAAACGAAAATACACTGCAATCCAACTAGACCACACGCATGCCACACGTACGCTACTTCTAGTTATCCATCCACACTTGCTTCCGGTGAGCCTGACCGTATCATTGCCTGGATACATCGTGCGACCGGTGAAATCGTACAAGTAGAATAGTAAAACTAATCGATTTTTCTCATCCATCATAAAGCGAAGGCTGGCGCGGCAAGCAGTCGGAGATAATTTCCGTTAGCAATGAACGGAGGCGGAGGCGTTGTTATCTATGTTGGCTCCGAATGAATTCCTCGCCCTGTGGAAAAACAACCAATTTGCACTTTCAATTGGCGACGAGCTGCGAGATCAAAATATTATTGAAACGGTTGAAGATGAACGTTGTGGACGTCACATGACGCTAAAACCCACTCAACCCGTGGTGGGATGCATTTAGATAAGCAATAACAACAACACTGCGCGATGACAACGAGGCGGTGTAAACTTCGGCGGCACTGATAAAGATGTGGCAAAACAAATGATGGCCAGTAGTAATGACGTCAGTGAATCCAAACTCGCGTATGCATGAATGATAAAGACATTGTCCTAACTTTTCAATGTTGTGACAAAAAATAATGAACGCTCTTTAAAAAAAATATTATTACGAAGATTACATCACGTTGTTGCACGTAACTACTGAAAGACTTAAAGATACATATTACTCAATTGTATGTTCTATTTGATGAATTCTTAGATCATAAATTGAATCCAAAAATAATAAATACTGTCGCAGTCAAATACACGTTCCGGATAGTACATTTATAACACAATTTAAAATATATTTGATAACCTCAAATCTAACTGCGTAATACGTTGAAAAATAGGCACTAGACTTAATACTAAGATTTGTTTTTGACTTTTATAACAACATCAGACATATTTTGACCGCAGTCGGTTTCACGCCTCCCGACAAGTTAAAAGTTAAAAGTTTACATACATTAATTGTTATGTTATGTATTCTCCGTGCGAGGAGTAACGATTATGATGTAGAAGGAGATGTTCGCTCATCACCATGAGGCACCAAGAGTGAACAACAATGTTTTTGGCAAGAATGACTTTAGTGATCGTCAGTCGTTGCGAATCAAAACAAACCCAAAAAAAGGAGAGAGTTCCTCTCCCATGTGCGCATCAGTAAACAGAGTGCACACAATAGATCGCTAAGAATAAACTATACAAGCCACAGTGGTACATGAGCGTCTTTCCATGCGTCAATTTTTGCTTGTTGAAGTGGCGGACTTGTTCCGTCGCTACAACCTACCCCGCAGTGGGATGTTAGGCAAAGATTGACGTCCATGGTTCGAGTACCATTGGATACATGCCCTTTCGCTCAATTTTCAAAAACATCTGTTAAATTTTCCTACCTGCCGCATCTGACGGAACTTTCAACACTTTCTCTTCACATCTTTCATTCTAGCCAAAAACATTGTTGTTCACTCTTGGTGCCTCATGGTGATGAGCGAACATCTCCTTCTACAGTTAAAAGTTATTTTCTTTCGTTTCCATTAAATGGAGTACTCGATATCAAATAAAATGTTGAACAAGATTGAATATCATTGCCCGTTAACGTAATGCTTGCAAATAAAGTTGCAGACTTGCAAAATAAAGATGCAGCATAACACAAGGAGTTTATTTGCTCATAATATTCAATCAACGAAAAGATTGCGACAGTTTCTAGCATTCTTTAAGTATGTTTTAATTATGACCGAAGTTTACACTCGTTTAATTTAAATGTTCCCAGGCATATGGAGATGAAGAAAAAAAAATGTACTACAAGATAAATATGTGCTAAATTTCAACCCTACAGTGTATCGCCTTGGAGAACGTTTTGTTTTATTAAATTTGATTACCGAATCTTGAATTTTTCTGATGGTAACTAGAACTAGATCCTTAAGATCAAAACAGGCATCATGTAGGATTCGTTTGTGTATTATTAGTAGAGGCATTTGTAGAATATCATTTTGTGTTTCCCAACTTACTCTTACGTCGTGCAATGTAAGCTATCATTTTGAGTTTTTATGGTCTTTTAAATTTAAGAACAGATGCAATTTTCTGTCTAACGGGCCGCTCCTTTCAAATGCATCCGAAAAGATTTACATGATATTTTTTAAGAATGTATGTTTATCATTGTTGCATTATTGCATTGTTGCACACAATTATCATAAATTGCAAGGCAGTAGACTCAAGATTAAAATTTTTCATAACATCAAATTGTTATTTAGGATTTGCTTTGTATGCAACAAAAATCAATTCAAGCATGTCACTTGTTGCAGCTACCGAAGAGAGACAATGTTTGGTTTTATCCCTCTGAATAAACTCACGTTCTCTGCAACCGCTGGATGGAACAACGGCCAAATAGAAGCTACTATGGTCCGATTGAATGTTTTTGAAATCGTAAAAAATAATACAAATAAATGTCAGATACGGTGAGATGAATTCAGGTTTTTTAATTCTCACGTTATGTGAAGCTTGTACATTTCTAGTAACTTTCCTGGATACGCAGGATATGTCTAGAATTCATTTTTTTTTTTTTGATTTGGCGATAGTTGAATCAAATTCGGTAACCGATACCATTACTTAATGCTAATAGCCAACTATAGTACCAAAGTACCGGTTATTGCGTTCAATTTTTAGTTCCTGAAATCCATGTTTTTTGAAACTTTGTCCAACCATATTTCCGGAAATGTTCCAAAATCTTTGAATAAGGTTCCATCTGACCATTATACTTTTTATTTGGCGTTTGTTGTATCAAGATAGTCGACATAGTTCCTAAAATCTAAGTGTTTCAGAATGTTGTTGAATGTCTACCATATCTCCAGAAATATTAAATAATCTTTATGGAATCATAATACCTTTCATCTGGCAGCAGTTGTGTCTAATTCTGTTTCCAGGATTCATCTGTCAAGTGGTTACCAGGATATACGACTTAGTTCTTAAAATCCACGTCTTTCGGATCTTCTTTCGACCATATCTCTGAAAACAGGTAACCAATTCCAGAAACATTTAAAAAATATTCTATGGGACTACAATACCTTTCATTTGGTGGTCGTTGCACCCAAATAGGACCGATGGTTGCTGAGACCATGATTCCTCTTATTTAGCACTTAATTTGGTTGAGTGGTTGAGAAATATAAATTAGTTCTAGAAAGTTTGAGCAGTTTAGTGGAATACCTGTGGAATTAGTATTTTCCATTCAATGCCACTGCCCTTATTGCTTATCTTGACAGATACGCGTATTTCGTCTACAATGTACAGTGTTATTATTACACGACACTAAAGAAGACTGCACATTGTAGACGAAATACGCGTATCTGTCAAGATAAGCAATAAAGGTAGTTGGAATTAAATGGAAAATACTAATTTGTCTTCTATTTTCTAGATAAATTAGTTCCCAAAATCCGTGCAATTATGGCACTTGTTCCGTCAATATCTTCGAACCGAAATATCCGATTTCAAAACCATTCAATAGCATTCAACGTGACCGCGATACCTTTCATTTGGTGACTGTAACGCTCAAGTGGGTTCAGTTGTTGCTTTGAAACACGGCTTACTTTATTTCTTCACATATATACACAAACACAGACATACATAAACACCCACACAGGCAATTCATAATCTCGTCGAGCTGAGTCGAATGGTGAAGGACACTATAGTTCTAACTATAGTTGTAACTGTTTTTATTTCAGCTATAAAAAGTTGCGATATCTGCTCATCCATAATCATTGAATCTTCTGGAAAGTCAACAAACACTATGAGATAATTAGGAATGTTCTAGGTCATCCAAACTGTGCTGGAGTACAGTACTTAGGATTTACAGTTGTAATGCAGCTTTTCCGGCTATACAAAATGACGATATGTATTCATGTGTGTGGTTTTTCATTGGATGATGATTTTTTATAATGCTTTAAATACGATTTAAACCAATAGTAAGGATTGGACCCAATCACAAAGTGTGATGGTGATTTCTCGTTAGGAAAACATGGTTAATTTCATAAAAGCTTGAGAGCAAATTTTGATCAATTTATACCAAAAATAAGATGCTGTTAGAGCCACTCACAAAATGGGATAGTGGTTTACTTCCTCCAGGCTTTGGCGGAACGGCAAGTATGGTGGAACAATACTATACATAGATCATAATTAATTGTGATCCAAACCACCGACTCACCACATCCTACCAGAAAGCAGCACCACTGTTTACTCCGTGCTCACTCGATCACTCGCGCGTCCAAACAACAACATGAAACGTGCCACGTCCGATAACAAAACTTTGTGCAACAAAGCATCGATACAACCGCTCACAACCAATGCTCGAAGCACAGTCTTTTTTCGTAAACTATTACAACATTCTACAAGCTAATAAGTACTGAAACTAAAAACAACAAGTAGAAGCTTCTGAAGAACAATACCTACTAATCTTTTTAAAAATAAGGTTTGGTAAAAATGAGAGTCCTTAGATGCTTTTCGTGCCTTCTGCCAACTTGTTGTTCAATTGATGTCCAAGCTCATCGGTTTAGCACCAACCGGGGGGCACTTGGTCTTATACCCAATGATTTCATCATCTCCAATCCGCTCAACCAATCGTAATTGTTTCGTTTTGTGATAATAGTGGACGGATTATTATAATTTAAGATAACTTAATACAGACATCTTTCAAATTTGGCAGATCGACAGGCAATCGGTGGATAACCACCTGATACCTCATATGCTCAGATGCTTAGAGGTAAACCGGAAGATTTGATGAGGTACCTCCCCCTGTGGGCTTCCACCTTTTCATAGATTTTCAGCAGTTCTTTTAATAGTTTAAATCTATATACTTTTCATATATTTGAATATGAATACACGAAAAATGATCAAACTGGTTACCTTTCCACTGAACAGACGATACGACACTTGCGCATTTGTAAGTTTGTCATTTTGTAGCAAAATGATCATTACAGACTTGTTCTTAATAATAAGACCCTTCATGTGGTATTCCTGAAATTTAAAGCAGTCCATAGAAATTAGGAATATAATTTTTGAATGTAAAAAAATCATATGTGCTATTGTGTTTCGCTTTCGGGTGTACACAGATAAAAAGAAACACTGAATTTTCTGCGTTATCTAATGCACATAAGGGGAATGCTAGTTTTGGCAGAACATAATGGGATATTTCATGTAACTTTAAGCCAGATAACGCCTGAATCGAGCCTGTTGTATGAAAGATTGCAAACAATATCGTTGGTTACGCTCCTTTGACTTGGAATTACACGAGGGGAAATTTTACGCGCTTGTTAAAATTAATAATTTTTTTCTGTGTATGTATTTTCGGAGAAGCACATACGCTTTAAATCCGTAACGAATTCTCATACCGACCGGCACCAACTCCTAGCGGAAGGTTTTTGTCTCATCATACTTCGAGTAGTAAAATAGTTTGCAGAATTTAGTTATACAAATTTAAATTATTTTCCCAATAAAAAATACGCTTCGTGAGTAACAGCATCATTACTGTTGAGTAAAAAAGGGTTAAGTCAACTATCAAGACTTACTCAAAATTTACCATGCTTACTAATGAAAAATCATCATCATGTGAGTGGCCCCAGTTGAATCCTTACTGTTGATTTAAATTGGTATTTATTTTTAAACATCTCTATTGTGCATCTCTGTAAAATCTTATAAATGGTAAATAGATAAAAATACGCCTAAAAAGTTTCACTCACTGTTGTCTAATGTAAGATGAAATCTGCAAAAAACCTTCCACTCTTTCCTTTCCTGAGATAGTCGTGGAGGTGCAATAGTATATACAGCAAAGTTTCAAACTAACATGCCTTCCCTTCTCCAATCGATCTATAAATGAGGGTGCCAGGAGTTGCACTTTGAGAATGATTCACTATTCTCAAGTGATAGTAGTGCAACTTCAGCAGACTTCAATCAATCACGGCATAGAAAACCACAGGTAGTCAATATGCTCACGCTTATGCTCAACAGTATCCTTGCAGTTGGTTTGAATCGGTTCAAAGCGTCTCTAATTTTTATTCCCTAGATCTCCTAAATATCTTGATAAGTGCTGCTCCGACACTATCCCTTCCAACCGATTTGTGATTATTCCTCCACGTTCTGGCGGCGTTTTTTCTCCCGGAAGAGTTGGGTTTGCTGCCTCCGCTTCTAACTGTATCGTACCGTTCCACATTTTGACGGGTAGCTTGACGAAGCTTTCAACACCTGCTGACATTGCTCGTCGAAGTTTCGTTTCACGTAACGTACGACGTTCTCCGCTATGGTTCACGTTGTTCGAACAGTCCTCGAGAGGAACTTTGTCGAGCTCATCCCTCTTCCGGTAGTGCAGTTTGGAGCAATTGCGCGTAGCCTGCGGTATCGAAAGTTGTTCACTACGGAGAGTTTTGGGCGCATTTAATCATCAGTAGGTAGTGATCCGAATCGAAGTCGGTGCCTAGATATGTTCTGACGTCGATGGTGCCTGAGAAGTGCCGACCATTTATCAAAACATGGTCGATTTGCGATTCCGTTTGGTTTGGTATTTCTAGGTACACAGATGTGTGAGGCTGTGATGGAAGAAGGTACTACGTACGGCCATGTTTTTGGAGCCGGTGAAGTCGATAGGCTTGGACTGCGGTCGTATTGACGCTCCAGCTGCGCGTAGAATTCTTCTTTGTCACTATCAGTACCTCCGAGGTTATGCATCTTCATCATGCTGATGATGAAGAACCGGTGGTTGATCTTAAACCCGCACAATCACTACTGCATCTCACCTATCACGATAAAAGCTTTTCCTACCTCGTGTGTTTTGTCGCAGCTCTGGTAGGTATGACTATCCCGAAACGTACGTAGCGAGAATCCTTTCCAGTACACCTCTTGCAGCGCTACGATGTCGAACTTGCGATTCTTCAATTCATGAAAAAGCACACGAGTACTTCTAAAAAAAATGAGAGATCGGCAGTTCCGCATCCCGAGTTTCCAATCGTTAGTCCTTATCCGTATCCTAGGTTCATGCCGATTGTTCCGGTTACAATCTCTTCATTGTGTATTATACGTTGCACAACCAACCCCACTATCTCGCTGGAGGACAATCGTGATGGTGCTGATTTATAGTCCCGAACACCACCAGGACTCTCGGCTTTTGTATTTAGAGTCCTGGGTGCACTTACAAGATGATAGCTCAGCCGCTCCTAACATCGAGAATAGACGCTGATTTGAGCCGATTCTGACCTGGAAATAGACGCTCGATTGTAGTTCATTTGGCGTTAGTCATCAAGAGGAGGCAACTACCTTACAGCGGCACTAAAGCGTTGTTAAAAGTGGCTTTGTTTTCCCAATAAAAATTCGCCATCACACTTTGCGAGTAGTCCCAACAGCATTCTTACTTTTGGTTTAAATCAGTTCCAAGCGGCTATTTGTACTATTAGTAGAAACCGGTCGAAATTGGCAATCGGTCTTATGCATAAATAATTTACTAGACGTCGTGCGAATACATCTTATCGTTTACCCAAAACGAATCATGCTGACAAACTAACCCTCTTATCCAACGTTTTCGTAAAAGTGCAGAGGTGTTCTCGGCTTCTAATAAAGTGAGTATCACGTCAATACATTCCTACCTTTACAATATTTACTCATTGAGCTCGTATGTTAGTTCCAAGCATCATCTGTTGGTCAGCTTGTTTGCTCATGGTTCAGCCTACTGTTAAAGATACACTACACAGATAAAAAGAAACATTAAATTTTCTGCGTTATCTAATGCACATGAAGGGAATGCTGGATTTGCCAGAAAATAAAGGGACATTTCATGTAAATTTACGCAAGATAACGCCTGAATCTAGCCTGTTCTATGGAAGATTGCAAACATTGTTGTATGGCGCATGAAAGATTTCATACAATTTCGTTGTGGCCTTCTTTCGTTACGCCTTCTTTGGCATGGAATTAAACGAGGTGAAATTTTACGCGCTTGTTGAAATTCATTATTGTTTTCTGTGTGTATGTTTGTTTAAATGTAAGAATAGGATTTTATCAAAAGGAACACTTTCTGTGGGGCCACTCACAAATGTATCGGTAGTTTATTTCAGTGGACCACAAATGAATATTCCATTTGAAATTATGTTCGAATTCTCTATTCCGTAAACCCATTTAAACATTTGAGCCAATAACTTTGCTCATATTTTGTTCGCATTAACAAAGTAAAAAGTTACGTCTTCTAAATCGATACTCTTTAATGTATTAAAACCCATAGAAAACGATGATATCGTGGCATTCTTTAACTGTAGTTGAAAATCTACACGGCACAGCTTGGAATGGAATGTTCGGAATTATGACATAGAACTATTCTATTGTACAATGCAATATTCTTTGAATTAATATACCTTTAAAGACAAGACTTGACATTTATGAATTTTTCAATAATATTTATCAATGCATAGAAATATTTCCGATTGATTGGTGAGACAATTGGTGAGACTAAGATATCAACGCTCAAAACCTGACCACATTTCGTGACGGTCGCTATTCGATAATTTTTAAAATTTTCCCCATTACACAGGGTAGGCCCAAAAAGGTGACGCATTATTGTGTTTCAGTGTGGAATTCTGCTAGGCATCGCAAGAGCCATCTGGTTGCATATGTAAACAAATTAGTGTTCGCTAGATTCCGTCGACAGGAAGTGCCTAAGAAACAAATGGATTTCAAAAGATATCGGATTTCGCAGTTGCATTTGGCGGGAAAGCGTCCCAGTCAGATACTAGCACCCGGAAGGAAAGAATATGCTGTTAACCGACCGGACGTTGAGAAGATGGAGGATCCAAAGAAAAAAACAGGTCGTCCTCACAGTTTCCTAACCAAACGGCTTGTAAAGGCGGGGCGTGAGCGAATTCGCCGAAATCTTTGTCGTTCTTCATATAAACTGGCTCAGGATATGGACGTCTCCAGGAAAACTATCAGATCAGTTCTCATAGAGAGTTTGAGATTGGTGCCGTACAAGAAAAAAAAATTCATGAACTGTTGGAAGCTAACCACAAGAACAGAGTCATTCGTTGTTGCGAATTACTTCGTCGGCACGGTGATTCCGTGATTGTGTTTTCGGATGAGAAAAATTTCGGATTGCAGCAAATTTTCAACGCTCAAAATGGCAGGGTATCTGCAGCGAGTATTCAGGATATCCCTTCTTCAATTCGCGCAGTTCAACGCTTCCAAAATCATACTTCAGTCATGGTTTGGGGAGCAATTTCTGCGGAAGATCGTCTACCACTGCTTTTCATTGATCAGGGTGTAAAATGCTACGTAAAAGAGGTCCTGGAAAAGCATTTGAAGAAGCATACTTCAACGATGTCCGGTAACCCCAAATGGGTGTTTCAACAGGATTCTGCGCCGTCCCATGGAGCAAAGATAACCCAAGCATGGTGCACCAAGAATTTACCAGACTTCATTCCTAGGAATTATTGCCAGCTTCGTCGCCAGATGCAAATTCCTTGAATTTCTCTATTTGGGGAATCATGAAAACTCACTTTCAAGACCCAAACCAATAGGTATTGAAACATTCAAAACTACCATACAGAAGATATGGGGTGAAATCCCCGATAAGCAGGTGCGTGCCGCTTGTAATACCTTTCCGAAGAGACTAAGGACAATAATTAAAGCTAAAGGCAATAGAATCGAAATGTAAATATGTACACATAAACAATAAAATATAAGAAACAGAATAACAGAACATTTAAATCATTTGTCTTTTCATTGGAGATACAGTCTTCGTTTCATGCGTCACTTATTTGGGCCTACCCTGTTAATAACAAAAACGTAGTCCTACGAAAATAAAATTTCAAACTCGTTTGAATAGAATTCCTTTCAACGAAATTAACAGAGCAAAGCATGCTCTCGCATCACACCGTCTTAAAGGCTTCAGTTGGAAATTATTTCACCAAAGCCACCGTCGTATCGCTCAGAGTTACCATCATCTAAATCATCGGACACAACCGAGAAATTACTAAGGAGTGTATCGAAAAGTAGTTATAAACATTCGATGCGTTATTACGCATAAACTACTGTATATATTATTAGCGTGTAAGCGCCATTTGCTTTGTTTACATGTCAAAAATGATTATTCGGTTCATTCATTTCCGTTGATAAAGTTGTATTCAAAATGTCGCGAATTGAATTTGAGACTAAAAAGAAAATTCTGCACACTTGGTGCACCGAAAAGGGTGTTACTTACAACCAGATTGCGAAAAGAGTAAATGTTCACCCGGCAAGTGTAAAACGCATCATCGAAAAGTTTGGTAAGGAGTGCTCCCTCAAGGATTTACCAAGAAGTGGCCGGAAACCCGGCTCCAGCAACCCCGATTTCGACCAAAAAGTTGTGGATTATATTCAACGGAACAAATCTGCCTCTACTCGCGATCTAGCCAAGAAGTTCAGGACCAGCATCGGAATGATTCAACGAATCAAGCGCAGGAATGACTTGAAGACGTACAAAAAGCAGAAAGTGCCCAAACAAACTCCGGAACAAAAGTCTCGTGCCAAAACCAGGGCTCGAAAGCTGTACAGCTGCATTTTGGACAATGTCGACCAGTGCATTTTGATGGATGACGAAACATACGTTAAAGAAGATTCAAGAACGCTACCGGGGCCGCAGTTTTATACTAAATCTGTTGGGGAACGTGTGCCAACCGCAGATACGACTGTTGCGATGGAGAAATTCGGTCAGAAGGTGCTCATTTGGCAAGCTATTTGCACATGTGGCTTGCGTTCTTCAATTTTCTATACAAAAGGAACTATAAATGCTGAGATTTATCAAAGGAATGTTTGAAGAACAGGTTGCTACCATTGTATAGAAAGCACCAGTCCCTCCTCTCTTCTGGCCAGATTTGGCATCGGCACATTACGCCAAATCCACTCTACAGTGGCTGACGGAGAATAACATCAAGTTCGTAGAAAAAGACATCAACCCACCAAACTGTCCCCAGTTGCGACCGATCGAACGCTATTGGGCAATAGTCAAGCGTATATTTAAGAAGGATGGTACAGTGTCCCAAAACATGACCGATTTTAAGAAAAATTGGGCAGCGGCATCCAGGAAGTGCACAAAGGTCACTGTGCAGAATTTGATGGCAGGTGTCAAATCAAAGGTACGGGCATTCTACAGAAATGAACATGATGACTAGTTTTTCCGTTTGGATCTTTTGTAAACATGTTAAGCTATAATAAACTGAAATAGTATGTTAATTTTAACCATGTTTTCATGCCTATTTTATTATTTGGAAGTTTATAACTACTTTTCGATACACTCCTTACCAGACAAACTGTCACAATATCACTTGTCATACCCTCGTCTTGCAGGAAGATTCGTTGGCTGTCGGAAAAAGCTATCATTCCGCTTGATTTCCGTCCGGCTGTATGCGACACACTCTTTCTTCACGATTAAAAACACGGCCGCTGAGACTAAGTCGAAATTGAGTAGAATTGACCTGGATTACTCAGATGATCTGAGTGATTTCCACCCCATAAGCAGAGGGAGAGCATTTACTGTATTCTTCGCTGATTACTAAACGCATGAGACGAAGTCTTCGGATTTCAAGTTAGTCTCATCGACCGTATTCGTTATGCTCCTTGTTAAATATACATTAGACGGATACAAATTCCGAATTTTTTGCATAACAAAGCACAAACGAGGTTTAACCAGGTGCAGATAGATCTAGCATCATGCGTATTTGATTTGATGTTTGACAGAAAGAACAATTGACCAAAGCTGGTTTGTAACCGAGAGAAGTCAAATTCCCACCGACTGGCCCAAACCCGATTTAGAAGCTGGAAGCGAACGATTCGAAATTCGCATCAGTCTAATCTACAAAGCTACGGGTTCCTGCAGTTCAGGTTCGGTTATCGCATGTCTCCGGATCAATAACCTTATTTTTTCACCACCATCGTGTTTTCCTCCCGTTTTTCTATTTATGGATGAGTATGTCGGCTGATTGGCACAACAGCACCAGCAGCAGCCGCCGCAGCAACACCAAAGACCGAATGGCTCTCTTTTTCCTCTCGGTTGCGTCTATCGGCTGGCTGCGTGCAGTAGAGGTAAGTGATGAAGCCAATATTTTTCATTGATCGCAAAATTCACCTCTTTTCCGCGAGGCGATAGATAACGCGAAACACGATGATGATGATGTTGTTTAGCATGCCGTGCGTGAGTGTGCGAGTGGGCAAGCCCGGGTAGATGAGGTGTTGTTTTTCATACTCTATTTTGCAAGCTCACAGCAAGCTAAAACAGCTCGGTGAAAATTGTTCGAGTTTCGCTTCATCGAACAACGGCATCAACTTCGCGACTTGTCCGTACGGGGCGACGAGACGTGACCCACGTACAAGAGGAAGTCGGCTAACGCGTACGTCCGCATAATTCTTCGTTATCGAAAGTATATAAAGTAAATGTTTGCGCACAAAGTCAATCGAAAAAAAATACGCCGGAAAGGATGATAAACAAACGGGAGTTTTTCTTTTTTTTTTGTGGCCTGAAATGTTGTCATGAAGCCATATTGTTCGTGCGGCGAGTTGTTGACAAGAGATGAGCGAGCATCTTTTGGCGTGTCAACCAAATTTTCGACCACGGATGTGGGTGGACAGGTATCAGGCTGGTCGTAGCTCCTGAGACGAAATTGAAAATAATTTGTGTAGAACTTGTGCTGAAGGAAAAAAAAATTGCAGATGGTAAAATTTATCAGAAAATATCCCGTCGAACTATCGAGCATAAAAACTTAAAGATGTCTAAATAGACAAAAATGACTTTGTAAATAGATGATAATCAAAAACTAGATGTTGTTACTCAATAAGATATACTATATGATGCGAACTATTGTCTTATGATGTAATAACACATCCCTGATTATGTAATAACACACCAGCTAGAAAATATAGCTTGTCATGCAAATGTATAAGCCTTGAAGTTAACCTAAAACCTAAAGTTTTTGGCATTACACTCAAAGGTCACCCAGGTAATCAATGAGCAGTTCCAAAGCGTCTTTACGGCAGCCTATCAAGCAATTAAGTCACCTTAAATGCAACAAAAATGTCGCTTTTGACCCAATATACTGCTGCTTTACTGCAATACTTTGCTAATGCTTCATCAATGCTATTTTGCATTCGAAATAGTTATTACAGGCTACAAGCATTTAAATAGCATTTGAAATCCTACTCTACAACAGATAGCATCCATGATGCTGATATAATGCTAATATAATGCTTGTAGCATCTTAAATGCAGGGTTAGGATTGATTTACTGCATATGCAAAGGCATATTGGTTACCTGGGCAGATAAACAAGCGAATTCGTAGATCATGTAAGGAAGCTCACGGGTTCCCTGGGAAGGTCACGGATCTCTTACCTAACGGAATGGTTGTATATCTCGGGCCACTGTAGTATCCAATATTCGTGTTCTGGAGACATCATTATCCGGGCAATACCAAACCGTAATTTCAACGATAACTTCTTATAACATGCTGAAGTATCAGTTTCTTATCAAATGATGGTGATGATGATGATGATGTAAACCTACAATCTATTGCAGCAGATTAACTCCCCATGGCAGTGAAATAATCTGAAAAACGCTTCGATCAGGATATTATTGTTGTTTATGATCATCAAGCTCCTGTATGATGGGTCAAAAACGTTTGGGCGGGCCTGTAAGCAGAGGCAATTACGCGAAACCCGCAAATATTAGGAAGAGAATCTCCTTCCAGAAGCAAGTTACACAACCAACTATAGAATCGAGCCCTCGATTGGTAGAATAAACCTAATAGATGGGGTCGAAGAGCCTGCCCTCGTTCCGCGAAATGTTACAATTGGGAGGAGGCAGTCCCATGCTCCCTACCCAAATCGTTTCACTTGGGTGCCTTAATGGTCCCTCCCTTTTCCCTGTAATGAATAGTTAGTACACCTAGATATGGTCATTTGATTACCTACCTTGTGTTAGAAAATTTGGCTGAAAGTTATATTGGCTAGGGCCATATACCGTTCTTCATTTACTGACTAAATGTTGTATTGATATAGGGTCAAAATTTAGCGATATAGGAACAAAATTGATAACGATAACCTGCTTTGCTTTGCGTTTTTTAGCGCAATAATCAACTTTCAAGTGTCTGAAAAACCTTTGCAGGATCCAACTGGTGTTTCTGCTTTTGAAGAGCTTATTTCAGAGATGCAGAATTAGACCTATCATGTACGTGCTATAGGGAAAAGAACAGGAGAAAGGAGAAAGAAGTAAAGGCTTAAGTAATTTCTAACATGCAATGCGTATGTGAGATATTCATGGTGATATTCTGAAAACGGCCGAACGGCTCAAATTTCTATAGGATTTTCTGGGCGCGGTTTGGAACCGTTCACAGAAGAGCGAAAATTTTAAAATATTCATCAATCCACTTTTAGGTAACCAATAAAATACACTTATGAAACTAGGTTGTCAGTAGAATAGTGAAAAAAAACCATGGACTTCAACATCATGAGATACAGTCTGACTTATAGGAATCGGGCTTTAACTTGCTGGAATGTCGTTTATTAGTTTGTCTTATCTTATCGTCGGCTTAGTTTGAGATACTGAAAATCTAGAAATTGATACAATCTCATTCACTTATCATATAGTTGAACGCATCGACATTGTGAAATAACATTATCATTATCGTTGTGAAATAACAGAATCTGCAGGATACGTAGAGCGCAATGGCTCGGTCGTCTGCTGTGAGCCTGGACGTTCAACAACTGGCCAACATTCGGCAACTGGCCGAGGGATTGGTCGATGTCGTGAAAATCAACAGAGGTAACCAAGCAAGGCTCCCGTGCTGATGAGAAACTTGGCGTCGTTCACTCCTATACCCGGTGTTCAATAAGTTCGAATACAAGTTTTCATCATTGCGTAGGTATGCGCCATGTACATATTCTGCATTGGTATTGGTGTCAGCTTTAGCTTCATTCATACGCTACCGAATGTGCGCGGTGTTGACATTCTGTTAGTTGTTGTTCGTTTGTTACGCGCGATGAAAGAGTATCGGGACTTCGTAATTAAGCGTTTTTGAACGGTGAGCGACCCGGCGATATATTCCGGCTGCTGAAATCGCATGGGGTCAAGCGGAACTTTGTCTACACGACCATCAGGCGATACCGGGAGACGTCCTCGACCAATGACCGTGCGAGATCCGGTCGGCCGCGTTCAGCGAGGACGCCACGGGTCATCAAGATCGTGAGGGAGCGAGATTCGGCGCAAAAAGAACCGCTCAATCCGGAAAACGGCTGCAGATCTCAACGTTTCCATTGGAACCGCTCACACCATACTCACCAAGGACCTTGGTTTCAGGCCTTACAAAAACGTAAGGTCCATGGCGTTTCGGAGGCTACCAGCAAAAAGCGGTTGGATCGAGCTAAGAGGATCCTCTCTCGGCACGCTGGTCAGGAGTTTGTTTTTCGGACGAGAAACTGTTCGTGCTGCAGCAGCCGCATGGCAATGACCGGGTGTGGGCGCCATCGAGGGACAGCATTCCTGAATCAATATAAACATCCCTCGGTTCCAAGTGCCGCGACGGTGATGGTTTGGGGGGCAGTATGCAAACGTGGTAAGCTACCCTTGGTGTTTATTGAAAAAACGTCAAAATCAACGCGGCGTACTACAAAACTGAGGTTTTGGAAAAGGTTGTTGCCCCAGTCTCCGAAGCCTCTACGGCGATGAGCACTACGTGTTCCAGCAGGACGGTGCACCAGCCCATACGGCAAATGTGGTTCAAGCCTGGTGTCGGGACAATTTAACCGACTTTCTGGACAAAACTTTGTGGCCTCCCAGCTCCCCGGACTTGAATCCTCTCGACTTTTTTGTTTGGTCCTATATGATGGCGAAGCTGAACGAATACAAGGTCAGCACTTTGGATCATTTCAAGACGGTAATTCTCAAAATCTGGGACGAAATGCCCATGCAGTCCGTGCGTGCCGCCTGCGACGCGTTCGAGAAACGTTTGAAGCTCGTTAAGGAGTACAAAGGGGGGGTCATTCCAAGAGAAATGTTGTAAACGTTCCTTGTAAACATAGCTTTCAATAACATAAATCCAAAAAATAAAAAAACATGTTTTCATTTTTTTAACAAATTTTGAAAGTGTATCCGAACTTATTGAACACCGTGTAAAGCAGCCGTATATTGGGCCAAAACTGGCATTTATGTTGTATTTGAGGGGACTTAAATGCTTGATAGGCTGCCGTAAAGATGCTTTGGAACAGCTGATTGCTTACCTGGGTACAAATGATAAATCCCATAGCGTGTTAGTTACGTTCAAGCTTGATTCGTTGGAGTGGCTTCGTTAACCCATCTGCAACTTGGTCTTCTGTCTTGGCGTAGTTCAATTTCGTTATCTTCCATCGCATCACGGATATCGATGTGTATAGTCCAGGGTGTGTATCCGAGACACAGTGGTTTGCCGCCTATAGCTCCAAGATACGGCATTGCAAAAGAAATACATATCCAAACGCCGACGACAAACGCCCAGTCGGCATCGGAGTAAGTAACGAGCTTTGAATCGTCGGTCGTAAAATACGTTAGGGTCATTCTTAATCCTTCTTGCAGGTAACGGATAAGGTACTTCACTGCTTCTCAATGCTTCGCTTTGGGACAATTGTTGAAATGACTCAGTGGGTTCACGGCGAAAAGTATATCTTGTCTCGTGCATCCAACGGGCTCCTGGTACGGAACCGCTTTCTTATGTTCAACCTCTTTTGTTGTCTTTGGCGCTAAGTACTCCTCAGCTGCGTTCATCGGAGTAGCAATAGCCTTTGCATCCTGCATGTTTAATTTACGCAAGACCAACAATCTATCGCAATAGCCCTGCCAAGCCAAACACCCTGCCCTCCTTCCAAAACAGCATCCTCTACACGGAAAATCCGTGCCCAGATCCGTGAACGGCAGTCATGAATTCGTGAACAAGCAGAAATACATCGTGAACTCTATCACGTAATCGGGAACTAGTTCACGTTTTCGGGGAAAAATCATGAAAACGTAAACTAGTTCATGGTCCGTTTTCATTTTCGTGAACGCTTTTGTTTCTGTGTAACACGCCTGAACACTACCACACAAAGCTTCTGCATGGCGGCGGGCGTACCCTGCTATCGGTAATTCTGGAGGAATTTTGGCCTATCGATGGTCGCAGACTAGTTCGTTGTGTCGTTCGAAACTGTTTTCGAAGCTACCGGTACCCACTCAGCAGCAAATTGGTCAGCTTCCTGCTTCAAGAGCCGTCCGTTCAGCATTGTAGCAGTAGACTACGCTGGGCCGTTCTATCTGAAAGCCATCCACAAGCGGGCTTCCCCCACCAAAGCGTACTTGTCTTTTCGTATGCTTTGCAACGAAGGCTGTACACCTGGAGTTGGTTCAGGATCTATCCACTTCAACGTTTCTATCAGTACTCAGGCGATTTATTTCCCGTCGTGGCCGTCCGGCGCATATCCATTCGGACAATTCTTTCGAAGATTGAAGCTATCATGAATTCGAGGCCGTTGAACGAGAACCCGAACGACTTAGCTGCACTAACACTGGCGCATTTACTCATCGGTACGTCGATGCACGCCCTGCCCGTCCCAAACCTCCGCAGCATTCCGACCAGTCAGCACGAATCCTACTGGAAACTTCAATCTGACATCCAGCAATTTTGGAAGCTTTGGCAGGCTGAATCACTGCAGGAGCTCCATAGAGACACCAAGTGCTTTTTCAGGAACGATGACATCTTGCCCGGCAAACTCGCCATCGTAGTGGATGAGCAGCAAACAACAACCCGTTGGCCTCTTGCTCGAATTGTAGAGCTTCATCCGGGAAAGGACCAAATCACCAGAGTTATTTCGCCGGTACTGCCAAGGGAATTATCAAACATCCGATCGCTAAAGTGTGCATCTTGTCACTTGTTCCAGCGATTCCGGTTCCAGAGGGAGATAATAATCTGCCAATCCAGGAACACGAGGATCCAGTATCTTCTGAAGAAGGAAATTCAATATTTTTTTTTTATAAAGAATGATTGTTATAGGGTATGTGTCCCTTAACTCAGCCTATTATGCAATGATCGATTACATTTTTTATTATAACTCATAAAGTTTCAAGCTGTAAGCGAGAGTCAACTAGTTAGACACTTGCTAACATAAGTTTGATAAGACATTTGGTAGTATGTTTCACGAAAAGTTACACAACTCTTTCTTTAAAGTCGGAAACATTCGAGGGATATGGTTTTAATGTCGGTCTATAGGCACCAAATTGGGTCTATTCGTGGATGCAAGTTCGTCCCATTCGATGGATTTATTACAATACGCAGTCTTTGTACGGTTTTTTTTCTCTAATTTTATGAATTAAGGCATTGCTAGCTGTATTTTATTTACTTAATACAACATTTCACAAAATATACTAACGAAAAACCGCTTCGAAACACTTAAGTGATTTTCATGTATGAGTAATCAGCCATTCAATAATGAAAACATTATTATTCACTAAACAATGATTTTGTTCATTCGGTTTGTATTTAGATGAGCCACTTGAAAACAGAAAATATCAAACTCATGCATTTCCACTTGATTTTTTTCCAATAACGACCTTTTTACTACGTTATTGATACAACAGGCCATAGTTGAGAACATGCAAAAAAATATGTCCCCAACATTGGGTCTACGATTTTCTTGTAAAATCATTGTTATTTTAGCTATTTGATCACTTAGTTTGCAACGCGTAACTCTTTTCTGCACATCCAGACTGCACTACTTGCTTTATCGATTCAATTCAGCCAAATATAGATCACTTGAAGATCGTGTAGATAATCTCTTCAGCTTAACCAGTGAAATCGTGATGCCCCAAAAGTTCAAGAAATTGAATATTACGAGGAAGTGAACAACTACAAGTTGCTTAATATTGTCTCAATTGCTTCGGATTACATCGGTCATCCTAATAACACCATGATTTTGTTGATTATCGCTAAATTAATGATACATTTGGTACATAGGCCGAATGAAGGAGCTAGGCTAACATTAAATCCCCTTACCCTAGATAGTGCAGATTTGTATTGTAGAATTTTTGTTTTGATTTGTGCTAAATGTAATCCAAGGCGGCGGGTATGTTCGAGCTAAATGCGCAACTTGTACCCCCCTTTGACAGCAATGACGTATATATAAGGTTTGGCCCAGTAGCCACAACAATATTAGTTTGCGTGGCATCATTAATGGACGTTCCCTATTGTGGTTACCAAAGTGAAGTACATAAGAAAAACGTAACACAGCGTAGGAAACACTAACGGTAAGTGTCACCATAAATACTGGCGACAGCGACTTGAACCTTTCGTTTGTGCAACACGGATGCCCACGCAGCTCGCCACAGCTTCCAAATTTTTCATCTGAATTGTGCTGCTAGGCTTCGTCTTGAGGCTGTTCTTGAAAGCTTCATCATTTGAGAACATCAGCACATCGTCAACGTACACCGCAACGAACACGGTCGTCCCATAAAATTTCCTTATTCAGATTTCCCTGTAGGAACGCGGTGATGGCATCGATCTGATTGACCCAAAAATCGTACTTGGCCGCCAACGCAAAGAGGTACCGAAGCGAACTGTGTCGAATCATAGGGAAGTAGGTTTCGTCGTCGTCCACCCTCCTTCGCTGTGAGTAGCCCTTGTTCACCAAGCGGGTCTTCCGAAAGGTGTTCCATCTTGAGAACCCACTTGCATTTGATGGCCGTCCTGTCATTAGGTAGTTCCGTCAACGTCCAGGTTTCATTGTTGATCAGCGCCCCGTATTCCTCTCGCGCGGCCTTCTTCCAGCGTTCGGAGTCGTCTCGCGACAATGCTTCCTGGTGCATCATCGGATCATCGTCGCCCTTCCTGGCCTTGGATTGAGTAGAGGATTCCGGTATACCACTGAATTGACCCTGGTTGTCGGTACTGCTGGTTGACTCGTCAGCATCTTTGTTGGTTTCATCGGATGATTTTTGTGGGGGATTGATATGCGGCAGACCTTTGCTCTGTATATGAAAACTATCATACTTGCCTGAAAGCTTGTGCTCCCGACCACTGCGTCTTAACACCTGTGACCCAGGTGAATATGAAGATTGTCGCTGTGGGAGCTCAGGGGTCACTACGATCACAGAGACGCCATCCGCATCTCTAGAAATTTCGCTGATATCTTCATTCGGATCGCTGGTCTCGTAGTCTGTGAAAAATTCATTCTCATCATCTTTCAAATCGCGATGGCTGTTCATCAACTTCAGGCGATAGTGGAACGACCTACTCGAAATCTAGCTTTATCAGCGTACGAACTTGTTGGAACCAACAAGTCGGCTGTCGAAAATGCTTCCGCCCAGAACGATTTTGGTAATCCTGCTTCAAATAACATCCAGTGAGCACGCTTCATGATTGATCGATTGGCTCGCTCTGGCATTCCATTCTGCTCCGGAGTGTAGTCGTTCCTTGTTTGATACCGTAAACCATGCTGCTTCAAATAGCCTTCCAATCCCCGGTTTACATACTACTTCCCGTTATCGTTTTGCAGTACCTTGAGCTTCAAGCCAATTTTCGTTCTGCCATCCGTTTTCAGGAAGTATACCCACATACGCCGAGATTTATCATCTACAAAGACCAGATAATATCGTCTTCCTCCACTAACTAGACCATACCTCTATTGGACTGCATATACACGGTGTTCAATAAGTTCGGATACACTTTCAAAATTTGTTAAAAAAATGAAAACATGTTTTTTTATTTTTTGGATTTATGTTATTGAAAGCTATGTTTACAAGGAACGTTTACAACATTTCTCTTGGAATGACCCCCCCTTTGTACTCCTTAACGAGCTTCAAACGTTTCTCGAACGCGTCGCAGGCGGCACGCACGGACTGCATGGGCATTTCGTCCCAGATTTTGAGAATTACCGTCTTGAAATGATCCAAAGTGCTGACCTTGTATTCGTTCAGCTTCGCCATCATATAGGACCAAACAAAAAAGTCGAGAGGATTCAAGTCCGGGGAGCTGGGAGGCCACAAAGTTTTGTCCAGAAAGTCGGTTAAATTGTCCCGACACCAGGCTTGAACCACATTTGCCGTATGGGCTGGTGCACCGTCCTGCTGGAACACGTAGTGCTCATCGCCGTAGAGGCTTCGGAGACTGGGGGCAACAACCTTTTCCAAAACCTCAGTTTTGTAGTACGCCGCGTTGATTTTGACGTTTTTTTCAATAAACACCAAGGGTAGCTTACCACGTTTGCATACTGCCCCCCAAACCATCACCGTCGCGGCACTTTGGAACCGAGGGATGTTTATATTGGATTCAGGAATGCTGTCCCTCGATGGCGCCCACACCCGGTCGTTTTGCACATTGTGCGGCTGCTGCAGCACGAACAGTTTCTCGTCCGAAAAAACAAACTCCTGACCAGCGTGCCGAGAGAGGATCCTCTTAGCTCGATCCAACCGCTTTTGCTGGTAGCCTCCGAAACGCCATGGACCTTACGTTTTTTGTAAGGCCTGAAACCAAGGTCCTTGGTGAGTATGGTGTGAGCGGTTCCAATGGAAACGTTGAGATCTGCAGCCGTTTTCCGGATTGAGCGGTTCTTTTTGCGCCGAATTCGCTCCTCACGATCTTGATGACCCGTGGCGTCCTCGCTGAACGCGGCCGACCGGATCTCGCACGGTCATTGGTCGAGGACGTCTCCCGGTATCGCCTGATGGTCGTGTAGACAAAGTTCCGCTTGACCCCATGCGATTTCAGCAGCCGGAATATATCGCCGGGTCGCTCACCGTTCAAAAACGCTTAATTACGAAGTCCCGATACTCTTTCATCGCGCGTAACAAACGAACAACAACTAACAGAATGTCAACACCGCGCACATTCGGTAGCGTATGAATGAAGCTAAAGCTGACACCAATACCAATGCAGAATATGTACATGGCGCATACCTACGCAATGATGAAAACTTGTATTCGAACTTATTGAACACCGTGTACTGCAATGCTATGATAATGCTTCATTAATGCTATTTTGCATTCGAAATGCTTATTACAGGCTACAAGCATTTAAATAGTATTTGAAAGGCAGCTTTACAACAGGTAGCATTCAAGATGCTGATATAATGCTAATATAATGCGTGTAGCATCTGAAATGCAGATTTAGAGTTGATTTACTGCATATGCGAATGCTTATTGGTTACCTGGGTAGACATCAGCTTAAGGAGGAGTATTCTTATTCCACACTTCCAACAGTTTACAATTTTCCGTGCCTCAATCAGTAATATCGTAAGTGGCTTTGAAATGGACGAACAATCCAATATTTGCGATATTTTGTCAATTCTGCCGTGTTGGTAAGCCTAGATATGCTATTTATCTTCCGTCCACAAAATCAGCTTGACAAATTTAAACGAGTCTGCTTCCTCAAGTAAGATGCACATCTTCAATCCTTCTTCATTTTGATTTCAGCCAAAATATATCAACCATGTTGTCCTTGAATATTGCTTTTGCGATCGAACCGCATGCCTGGGTCTTACACAAACATTGAACTATTTTCCTAGCATCGAAAAAGTACCCTTTCCCTCACTTCCACGGATTCGCAATCCTCAACTAATCCTATTTCCGACTTACCGACGTTGATTCCCGTCATTCGGAAGTAATACCTCCTTCGTTTCGGAAATATACACAAACAAACCCAAAGTAGGAATGACATAATACCATGGAAAAGCACTGAAAGCTTTCCTCTTCATAACGAAGTGTACCGCGTTCGTCGCACCTCTCAGTTCAATAAATTTCCACCACGCTGGCTGCAGGGAAAGCTCTAAATCCGATTTATTGATGCCACTCGGAGAGCATTAAATTCTCCTGGAAAATTGCCTTCCGATTGCATGGAAAAGAACTCTTCAATGGGTAACGTACAGAAATCAGTTGTTTGTCGGTGCACAATTTGTTTGTGAAATAAAGCGAGTTTTCGCTATCATTGAACTAAAAGTTGTGACCCACATAGTCACGGTCTCCAACCACATCGATCCAACATACAGCGGAACTGCATCGAATAAATTTCCCCTTGCTTCCTTTGGAACGATTCCAATCTTCGACGGAGTCAATTAATGTCGGCATAAATAAGGCTCATCCGGTTCCGGATTTTTTTTTTTTTTGGTTGCCCGAGGTTGATATATTGGGCATCACTCAAGCGCCGGACGGTAATACCTTAAAGCTTCTTTAATCCCGGGGAAGCGAAAAAATAACCGACAGAGATGTCTAAATCACTGCCCGAGATACGAAATTGCGAAATGATCCCAGCGGAGGTCTATCTCAACCCAACTTCGATGGCGGTGGCCAAGGATACGAGAAAGTTTTTCCCTCAGATTATGCTTCAAAGTGGTTTGCTTGGATAATTTTTCATCTGTTTGTGGCAGTTTCCGGCATAGCTTCGGAAAGTTTCACCGCGGTATGCGCACTTGGACAGAGATGGGAAAACTATCTGCTGGAGGAAAGTGCTCTTTGATGGTTGGAAAATATTTATTAAAAGTGTCACACTGCTAATCGTTTGAGGATACATTCATGATTAATGCAGGGTGGCCACAGACTCGGGAAAATCGGGAAATATGCGGGAAAAAGGCGGAAATTTCAAAAGTCATCGGGAATATTTGTCATATGGAACCATACTCACACCTTTTTTAAATGATTTGAGTAGCGTTTTTGTCATTCACTCGGTCCACCGATCTCATTGTTCAGCCTGTTCAAAACGTACCGCTTAGAGCATCTTCAGCGGTGGTCTATTTTAACATCTTTATAGTTGATTTGCATCAGCAAACTTAAAAAGAATCAGCGAAAACAGACCAACTTTGCGTTCCCCGTACCAGTGTAGTATTTCTTGTTGATAAACCCACCAACACCTATCATCTTGTCAATCATACAACATCCAGAGATCAGAAGTTTTGTTTTTTTCAGAGACCGAGGATGTTTCGCAAATTTTTTGCCATGGATTGGTTTGAGTGCTAGTGAGTGTGTGAAGTGCATATATAGCGCCAAGGGATATGATCCTAGACATTATGCGACAACTAGAGTCAACTGATGACTTTTTCCAGCTGTTGCGATGCAGCTGGACATGTTGACCTTAGTGTTACATAGGTGCACTGCAGCCTAACGAAAGTTGGCGTATGTCCTCTCGACGAGCTAGTTCTCTCGACGAAAATTTGGGGGTTGGTGACCCTGGGGATTTTTTGCAAATCCGTCCTTAAGGCTTACGGCTCGCAGTATTGACGTCCCTCAATATCGAAAAAGGTGAAGAAACTGATGGACAAAAAACTTCCCAAAAGTTCAAAAAAATCTTATAAATTCAGTGCTCTTAGAAACTCGGGGAAGTTATCAGAAGCTCGGTATACTTCTTAGATTTGACTTAGACTTTCCCGAGGTTTAGCTATTCTCCCTGATGTCGAAGGAACATCCCATAAAATCAGGGAACTTTCCAGAAAATCAGGGAGCTTTCCAGAAATTATTCCTAGAAGTTCAGACAACTTTCCTGAAATTCAGATTGTTTCCTAGAAATTCAGGTAATTGTCCACAAATTCAGGGAGCTTACCACGAGTTCAGGGAAGTTTCCAAAAGTAGAGGGTTCTTCACAGAAGGTCAGGTAATTATTTAGAAATTCAGAGGGCTTCCAAATGTTTAGAAAACTTATCAGTTTATTTTGGGTATTTTTCAGAAGTTCATAGAACTACTCAAGGTGTTCAGGAAATTTCCCAAAATTTCAGGGAACTTCCCAAAAGTTCAAGGAATGTTCAAGAAAATTAGAGAACTTCCAATAGAGAACAGTCAAGAAATTCATGAAGCTTTTCAACAGTTTGCGGATTTTCCTAGATGTTTAGTGAACTTCTTAGAATGTCATGAAACTTGCTAGACAACTTCGTAAATGTTCAGCGAACATGTAGGAGTTCAAGAAACTTCCTTGAAGTTAAGGGTTTCTCATGAATTCAAAAAACTTCTCAAAACTTCAGGAAATGCTCACAAAGATTATGGAACTCCCCCAAAGATCAGGAAACGTTCCAAAAGGTCAGCAAACATCTCAGACATTCAGAGAACGACCCAAAATTTCAGAAAATTTCCCAGAAGTTCAGGGAACTTTCCAAAAGCTCGAAAAAAACTCCTAAATGCTCAGGCGACTCATCAATTCAGGAAATTTCTCAGTAGTCCTGAGATCTTCCGAGAATTTCAGAAAACTTTCCCCTAAAGATTTCAGAAAACGTCCCAGATTAACAGGAAACTTGAGTTTTTTAGCATTCAAAAAGTTTAGGAAACATTCAAAGGATTTTTCGATAAGTTTGGGGAGCTTCCTAGAACTTCAGGGTGATCGAGAAACTTTCCAATCGTTCCCAAAACATCCCAAAAGTTCAGGGTATTAAAGTTTTAAGAAGAACTTAAACTTCTTACTACTCGATAATTTTCGAACCCAACCAAAACGAGAATAAAGAAACCAACTACTTTTTCATCAATTTGATAGAATTTGAACCTATTCACAATCTTGGAGATCTTGTACGGTTTAACAACATCAACGGTAATGCTAACTATTGCACAGAAATTCCACGACTTCCAAAATTGTTTTTTCAATTTCTCGTAAATTATTAAAATACTTGTGACATTCTGCTTTTTATCACAGCATATGTTCCTGCTGGAAGTTAAAACAACTTCTGGGAAGCGAAATCTGATTTTCTAAGTTCCCGCCATTTCCTGAAGTTGTTCCTATTACATGGATGATCAGCAAACTTTTTGAAAGTTCAACCAAGTTTCCAGAAACGATAATAATGTTTCGGCCATTCAATGAACTTTTCTAAAGTTCCACCATTTCTCTTCTCGAAAGACAGCGAGCAAACTTCATGATTATCTGGAAACTTCCAATAATTTTATTCAACTGCCGAGAAGTTTAATCAACTTCTGGCATGTTCATTATAGATATTTCCACCCAATCTTCGTAGATATTTCGAAGTTTATTAAATTAAATGTTCAGTAAGAAACTTAGAAGCTTATATAAGTTCTGAAATGATGCAAAATGGATTCGGTATAAAACAAAATTTACAAACACCGGTGCAGCGATGTTTTTGCGTTTGTTCCAAAAAAATAAATTCAAACCACGATTTGAACCACCGTTGAAGATGCCCTTAGAAGATCTGGCTGTAACAGATCACGCATGCCAGTGCCAGAAATGAATTTATCTTTCATGTGGTGGTAAATGTGTTTGAAGTTTGGCGAATTGCGTTTGTAAGGGTGTTAACACATGGTGAAAGAAGAATTTGGGCAGCTGTGCTCAATGCCGTCTGACGTTGTTTGCCGGATTCCAGAGAAAAGAAAATGCCTAAAACTGATAGGTCATTCCAAGAAGGAGCTGCCAAATTTGACAACATTTGTTGAAAATTGGTTCATCCTGTCGCACAAAAATGCGTATTTTAAAGAAATGGAAAGTTTCTGGTGGTAAACCAAACTGGAACAAGTTTGGGAGCTCAGAGATTTAGTTACGAGTAATTTATATTATCTCATCTTTATAGTCGGGAAAATAAGGGAAAAATGCGGGAATTTTTAAATTAAGGCCACCCTGTTAATGTGATGCCAGCGAACCTAAGCTTCTGGAAATTTGGCATTGAAGGCATTGAAATCTTACAAAATGACCTCACATAAAACTTACAGCTCAACTTTGTCATCGCACTGGTGACTGTTTTATTTTAATCTCATTCTCCACTTTCAATGGATCGCAAATTATTCTGAAAGTGATGCTTCCTTTGCTCGCATCTCACGACGTGGACGTGACAAGCAGATTGGTAACTTTCCACGGCAAACCGTGCGAAACATCACCACCTAGCGGGCTTTCTGAACTACTCTGTCTGACTGCAGCCAAGCGTGCGTTCAGCTGTGAGAGGATGATGAGACCGGGCCGAGTGGGTTGTTATGATTACTATATTATGACGACTACTTGAAGTGCCAGTAGCATTCCCATCCCTTTCAACTTTCCAGCAGAGCACTTTCAGAAACAACAAACAATCTGTCTCTACGTTGAAGCTATACTGCTGACGACGACGGTTGATTCTCCACAGCAGTGCTCATCCATTCATCGAGCGGATTATTTACGTTTGCCGGCATTTCGTTCAAAAGCAACTTTGAAAAATTTCTGCTCATCGCTCAAAGGGTTGCACGCCCCGGGTCGATATGCTGGCGTAATTAATTGAATCATGAATCGCTCATCGGTTCGATGGGTACGAAATTGCAACAGTGCGATGTGACCGACATGTTCCCCACGGACGATAATTTAGCTCGAAACTTGAACCTTTGGTGTTGCGTCTGTTTTACATATGTTGCGGGTGTAGTCGGTTTACAGTCGAAATTACAGTCGATAACGATGCAAGTCCAACCGAATATGAACCAATACAGTTACGAAATAAAGCATGTAATTTGTTGACTTTTCGTTCTACTGGAAGCAATAATCGACACACTCCCAATATCGATAAGCCCAATCGTGCAGCGCACGAGGATATCAAATGTCGCCACCCACAGCCTCCCGGCCCAACGAATTCGGTTCATTCTATTGCCTGAACAGGAGCCAAACCGAAGCCAAACCAAACAAGTCCCCGCGTTTCGACTCATGCGCACAATCCGTTTAACTGTTTCCGCGCTTCTGGCACATCAGCATCACTCCCTTGATCTCCCGGTGACCTTCATCACTGTGTGGAACCGGCTGTTTCCGTTCTACGACGTCACTATTTTACCGGATTGCTTCTCGGTTCTTTTCGGAGGGTCGTATAACCCTGACTTCCTTCGATTTACAGCCTTTTCAGGATAGGATGCTGGGGTTTCCCCTGCTTACGTACACATTTCTGTCATCGATTGGCATCCTTCGGCAATGAACGACTCTGTTTGGTTTCGTTATGTGACGTTGACTTTCAAAAGCGCTTCCTGGTTGAGGCGCGTGGGAGTTGTTGTTTCGTTCACGCTAGAAAAGTGCCAAAGAACACAATCAAATTTTTCCAATGGTATTCGCTGGAGGCTTTTATTCATTTTTTCGCTTATTAGCACGTGGCAGCTGTGACTTGTTTGACAGACTAATTTTGTGAGGTATAGTTAAATTTTCGAAAAATATATTACTTCCTGTAAATTTATGTGATGGTGGACAGGGAACGTGTTCGATCTCAGAATAGCCTTATCACTCATGATGTCTGCAAATTGTGAGTATTTACGTAGCATAGATATATTTGAATTGACTCGTATGTTTGAATTTACACCACTGATGTTGCTCCTTAAATATCGAATTTAAATAATCGTAAATTTTGCTTCAGAATTTTATAACATTCGATATTACTACCTCGATAAATACAAAATATGCTGCCATCCTTGTGGATCGATTCTTTTCTGGAAGAAAGTATAAGCGCAGTTTATGAGCATACTGATAATAATTCAATGCTATTTTCTGAAGTTTCTTCTAGAGAGAAGAACCGCTCATACAGGGTGTCTCACAATAGGTGTCACTAAAACGCAATTGGGATTACAGCAAAACAAATCAATCAAATTAGAGCATTTATTTTTCATTTGAAAGATACATGTTAAAGACATAAACCATATTAATTCAATTCGAGTCTCTAGCCCTTTACCTTGATAACTTTGCGCAAACGCTTTGTAAACCCATCGCAGCTGGCACGCACGATTTCCTGAGGAATTTGGTCCCAAATATCAACCAAATGTTTCTTGAATCGATCTACAGTAAGCTCTTTCGTAGGGCCTATATGTTGGAGCATATAACCGAAACAAAGTAGTCAAGTGGGTTGAGATCCGGTGAAGATGCAGGCCATTCTTCGCTTGTGATGAAATCGGGCAAATTTTCCGCGCACCACGCTTGTGTCTTCTTTGTCTTGTAACTCCTGTTGGAAACAATATGGTGTATTCCAATACAGCGTTGAAGTATAAGGAAGCAGAGTTGATTTTTACGTTAGGTTCTATGAAGAGTAAGTTTCCCTTTTCGTGAAACGGCACCCCATACCGTGATTTTCGATACATTCTGATAGCGGTATACAGCTAGTTATCTCTTGGAACATTGGTAAAACTTCTTTGCCTTGGTCAACACGATCATTTTTTGTGATTATGGCTGTCCCGATGGAGGGATAGCTTTTCATCCGAAGATAAAATCTCGCAGTCACCGTGCCGAACTAAAAGATTTCTGCTTCTTTTGGACCCCTGACAACCCGTGAACCCGTTGTTTCTCGTAACGGCTTGTGCATTCCATATCATGTCTGAGGAGCCTCTTCATTGATACATTGGACATTGTGTGCTCAATTTACAGCCAGATACGGCCGGAATACGTCTTATTCGCTCCCTCACGCATTTGATCTTT
>JASCZW010006552.1:0-90855 GCA_034211315.2 Aedes japonicus
ACAAAATAGGTATTTTGCTAGAATTTAAATTGAATCAACTCTCAGCAACAGTGATGCCTGTTGAGTTTGATAATTGATTGCGAAATGTTTTGTTTTTCTAGTGTAACGGATGGTAACTAAAATTTTGGGTTTTTTCGAGGCCCCTATGCTCCACAACAAACGAGAGCAGAGAGAAATGAGAGTGTGCACGGCCATCAAATTTACTCAATTTGGAGTCGTATATTACCCATTTTTGCCAAAAGTGGAGTCACTCTTATATGAGTAAATGGAACTGGAATTGTTATCATATTTATATTGAACTTGATTAATATTGGTTAGGATCTATTACAAAAAATATTCTACCTGTCAACTAGAATGTACTTGAAGATGAACTTTCCAACCCGGTGGTATATCACAAATATACTTTTTCATCATTGATAAATTTAGTGGATTCTTCTGTGCAAGGAAAAGTAAATTATTACGCACAGACAATTTTGAACCTACGAGATGCCTCACTACATTGCTCACCAACAATAACAATGGCCATCTGCCTCAAATATTATAAGAGTGATGCATTTTTACAACACTAATAACTCCATTACACGATGTCGAATTGTTTCGTCAAAAGTTTTCAAATATACGAAATTATTTGGTTTAAAACTGACTAAAGGTTTTAAATGCGTAATGAAAAATACTATGAGAAACTTTAAATCAGACTCTAGGGTTTCTCGTTAAGTCTAATGATTTAATTTCGTTGTGATTATTGACGATATCTACACCACGTCCAAAATGACCCGAACAAAATATACTAAATATTAAATAACATATAACTAGGAAAGGGAGGGACCATCAGGGCACCCAAGTGAAATGATTTAGATAAGGAGCATGGGCCCACCCTCTTCCCTATTGTTAACACTTCGCGGAACGAGGGCGGGCTCTTCGGCTCCATCTATTGAGTTTGTTCGGTCAATCGAGCGATTCGTTCTATCGCTGTTCGTGTGAACTTGCTTCTGGAAGGAGATTCTCTTCCGTAAATTCCCGGGTTTCGCGTAAGTACCTCTGCTTATGGGTCCGCCCAAACGTTTTTGGCCCTTCATACAACAATAGAATCCTGATCAAATCGTTTTTCAGATTATTCCAGAGGACGGATCCAGCAAAAATATCAGTATAGTGTTTGGTACGTAAAATGGCTGCCGAAGTAATTTGTTCATCCAGTCCAGGGAGTCCAACCAGTCAAAAAATGAAAATTTCATGGAGCTTCTGAGCATTGGAAGAAGAAAAGGTTCAAAATAGCGAGTTATTCTATCGCGTCACGCTGGACACAGGATCGCCTTTTCCGACAGAAAATATTTTCCTGCAGTAGTCCAACATAAAATGTGGCGCCGGTTATGGTTTGGGGTGGAATTTGAAAGCGTGGCAAATTACCGCTCATGTTCATTGAAAAAGCGTTATGATTAACGCCATTTTATTATAAGACGGTCGTGTTAGATAAGGTTGTCAAACCAAGTTTCCGGTCAATGTTTTGAAATTGCCATATCATGTTTCAGCGAGTGGTGCACAGCACACCGTTAATCTTGTCCAAGAGCTGATGCAGAGAGAATTTATAATAGAATGACTATCGAGTTGATTTCAACACGATAAACAAAATGTAAATATTTGAATGTCAAAAATAGTCTTACCTGTTGAATACTCAAAGTGACATTACTTCATATAGTTATGAACAAAATGTTGTTTTTACCTGAAACAAAAATAAATAACTATTAGAACACATGTAAAAACTACAAACAGCAATTATCAACTTATAACACTACTTAATGTGATATCAAGACATTCTAGTCCCAACTATTCCATCTCGAATAGTACACAAAAACACTCTCTTGCCCGCTCTCTCCAACTGTGCAAATACCCCATTATGAGAATCTACGATAGTTAATTTTCCTTGCCCATCATATGTGCTTCTGTCGCGATACTTAAACACAGGAAATAAGAACTCACCACCGCCCACAGTTCCACGCTCTCTGCGCCTCTCCGGTGTCAACGTGCGGTATTGTGGTGTGTCATGTTGCAAATATAATGCACACTCACACCATTTAGTGCTATCCTTTCAGTGATTCCCAACTTCGATATGAATAAGAATGCGCGCGCATAGATCCGCTTCTCCCCACGGTATCCAGTTTTCCCATCCACACATGTCAACCGCCGTAGTTGGCTGCACAAGAAAGTTCGGGCTGCGTGTGAAAAATGCAGTTTCCATTCATTTCCACTCGGTTCGGGTGGTATTGGTCGGTCGCTGGACCCGAAGGGCGAAAAACCGGAGGTGTATGAGATGATGGTGTTCAGGTGGTGTTTGTACTTAGTATTATTGCAATTAATTTTCTTGTTTGCCTCGCAAATTCTGCAATTACCGTACCCTCCAATGGTATTGACATTTTGAATGGCTCTCTTTGCCGGCTATAGATTTCATTCGAAAAAGCTCTGAGAAAAGGAGAAAGGAAGGATTTCCATTCGCATTCTGAATCTCGGCAGAGAATTTATTTCTTTCAACCAGTTCTGGACTGGAAATGCAATTAAATAAATGTTTCTTGGCAGGGCGCTGTCAGGGCTCAAGTTTGAAGGGATGGGGATGAGAATAGTAGTAGCTAGTTCATGATCTTATAAGCCATATAAAAATCGAGCAACATATAGAGTGGTTCTTCGTGCATATGTGCATTTAGTACATTGCACAACATCCTGACGCTTGACGAAATAATAATCCAAGCCGAATCTGTTTTCTTAAAAGAAAGTCAATTTATATGCGAGCTGCTGTCATGCTTTACCATGGAGATAAAATGTTCAAACGAAATAAGTAGTCTCAGTCCGCGTCGAAATGTCACGCCGTGAGATTTTGTTTTGTTTAGCTGAAAACTCCTCTTCGGTTCATTTTGATTCATCCTGTTTTGGAAGTTAATTTTGATTTTTAAATTGTTTTTCGCTCCTTTTTTAGTTACTCAGCCAGTCCCTAACTCCTGGCTGCGTCTGTGATTCACGGTGATTGCAAGGCTATGAGAAGAAATGAGTTCCGTAGCAAAGTATGCCAGTGGGAGTGAATAAAAACGCATGTTTGTAACAGCGTTTAATTACGCAATAAAATTCAATTGGTTGCTATATGGAAGGATATTAGATGCTACGTTCAATGTTATTAACATATGTAGAAATCTGCGGAACTGTTATTGCCCTGTTCTGAGCAAGGTCACGGCAAAAATTAAGAATGATGCTGTGTGCATCAGTGCATTGGACTAGGAACACTATCATCCAGAATTAGTTAATCAATTATCCTTAATAATTACTGGTCGATAATTTTATTATAAACCTATCATTGTAAATTTAGTGTTATCAAAAGAACTTACTGATTTGGAATCAATAGAATAACCGAGAGGTAATATTTTAGTATTGAATTACCTCAATTTAGTTTTCGAATGATATTGATTTTTTTGTATTTTAACCTCTTATTTCAGGCTCAATCATAGTAACTTCAGCTATCTATACATTCCCGAGTAGGGGAATAAAGATGGTCGGGCTTAATTCGAGTTTTAAGTCCGAAACCCGATGGATTCGGGTCGGGTTCAGATTTAATTAATTTGGAAAGTTTGTTAATTTGGACAAATGTCAGATTCGGTTCGGATTTGGGTTTGACCCGAGCAGAAGACAACAACATATGAATACCTAATTTTGATCTTGATATCTGGACTAGGTATTAAAGAGCTCAGATTAAGAGGTAAAATACCTTAGCAAAATACCTAAGAATATCTCTCGATTAACAAAACTTGTTATTTCGGATACCTGGAAATACCTGAGCGGTACTATTTTGGTATTGTTTTACATCAATTTGGTATTCGCATAACATTGTGGGAACAATTTTATGGTATTATCCTCAGGTATTTTACCTCTTAATTTGAGCTCCTTAATACCTAGGCCAGTTATCAAGTTATTCGGTCCTGCTTGGGTAATCATCACCCGAGTCCAGTCAATACCATATTCTTGCCCTACAACGTCCGCAACTGTCATTAGAAAAGTTTTTGTTCGACAGTGATAGTATTTTGTTTTTTTTTTGTTTTTAATCAGTTCGTTTATTTATTAGGCTGACTAAGGCCTGTTATTAACAATGTTTTATTTTCGATAAGTGTAGTGCCAATTACTCGTGGCTAGCTCGAGGTTAATGGGTCACATAATCGTTTGGAAATGACTATGCAGGTAACTTATTTAAGGTTTTAATCGCTGGGGAGTGATGACGTTGCACTCTTAGATCAGACAAATAAAGGAATTCGTAAATCGCTTGCATGTTGGGAAGATCACGCATTCCCAAAACATCTCTGAGATGTAGTGTCTAGCGAGTAGTGGTTGAAAATATGTAAGTTTTGACATCACACGAATGAAACCCCAACTTACATCCAGACCTTTGAACCACGATCTCGACAAAACATTTGGAATACTGGAATGTAACAACCGCTCAATAGAATTACTTATCCAATAGTTTTGTTAACTTTGAAGAGAACTCTGACGTACTAATGGGAATAATTCATCAATTCTTTTTCAAAAATCCCGCCTTTTTGTGCGCCTGTACGCCTTCTCATTTCCTGAATTGAGAATTGTGAGGGGACCCAGACAAAGGTAATCCTAAATGATCTTTTGACCAACGCAAACATCTGCTCCTTATTGTTGAAAGAAAGTAAGATGAGTGCCTCACGGTTTTCATCGACCGGAGGGCGTCAGTAGGACTGAAACTATCCGAGTAGATGAAATAATGGTCAACAACACAGCTCGAAAAATAAGGGCAAATTTCTGTTCATGCATCATGCATCATGCACATAAATGGAGCGTCACGAAACATACAAATTTAAATTTTATAAGTCGTGTAAAGTTCTGGACCATTCCATACATTATCAAAAATTTTGTATGCAAAAGCTCATTTTTGTTAGAACTATTGCATGCAAGTTGCAGTTTCGTGTGAAATGAAATACAATTTCACATGCTCTAATATTTACATCACAAGGCAAATTCAGATTTTTTCTGTGTATCACCAATGCGAAATTAATTGCTGCCAGCTCAGTAACATATACGGAGCAAAGTTCCTGAAGTTTCCGGAAGGCAGATGAGTATTCATAATAGACATAATAGAGAAAATTCTTCTATTGCAATTGGTACTTTTGAATAAAAATATGGGGAATTAAAATAGGTCTAAGTTGATCTGGAACTCCGTGAATAGCCTGTCTTATGGAGAGATTCTAATCAATGGAAGAACTGTGATAAGTAAAGCGTACATTAGGAGAATTATAGCAAGGAAGACTAATATAGGTTGACATATAGTTAAAATAGCCAAGGACAATACGTAAATTTGAATGCGCTCCAATTTAAGGGGGGATATATAGTTAGAATGACCAAAAATTAGAAATTTTTTTTTGTTGCATAAAAAGTTAGTAAATTTCCCGTAAAATACGCTCCCGAAACCTTTTTTTTCGAAATTCGAACTCCAACTGTTTCGTTTCATCGTTTTTCGAAGACGCCTTCTTCGCGCGCAGACCGATAATTAAAACTTTCAACGCGTTTTTCTCAAAACAGCACTTTCGGAGTTTATGCCGGTGATAACTCAAAAAATAATTATTCGATTAAGCTGAAATTTATAGGATTTCTTAATTTTAGTACTACCTTCTATATTAATTAAAAATTACTGTAATATATCATGATTTAATATGGAAAAATGTGATAAAATGGCGGAAAAAATGTGGATTTTTTCAAAAAAGTTACGCCAAAATGAGCAAATTTTTTTTTCTACTCTTTTTTTTTCAATTCATCTACTAACTGTAAATGTAAATAATGTAAATTGTTTGAGTTGGCAAGTTTCAGATCAAAACTGAGACCAGGAGAGCCGACACAAGCAAAATACAAAGACTTTTTCAACGCACTCTAACTGCCGCCATTTTGTTGAAAAAAATTGAAAAAAATATATTTGTATACTACATGGATACACCTATAATTTAAAAAAAGTTTCGATTGATTTGAGTAAAAACTTCGCCTTGAATTTTTTTTCAAAAATGAGTTTTTTTTTCTAGTTTTAACTGTATTTCCCCCCTTAATGAGGTGACTGTTTCTTGCCGAGAGGAAGCAAAAAGAGATATATTTCTAATTCGAGTATTTTGTTTCAACGCTCCCTATAAAATTTAAGTCAAGTCTATAAAAAAATAAAGTTCCGCTGAAACGAGTGATTTTAAAATGAAACCAGTGGCTGCATTTTCTCAGCAGTTTACCGAAAGCGCAAAATCTCTCATCGGATCGTTGATAAATTAAAAGATGAATCGAATTTGTGGAAAACATTTCTAACAGTGGAATTAGATGGTAAACTGGTTCAACCTGATATTGTGCGATGCCATGATTGTGGAATTTTGCTAGTGTAGATAATATAGTGAGAAAACTCGTACAAGTTCGGTCAGAACACAAAACTCAACTCATGTACGGAAAGTCAAGAGCGCAGAAATTGTATCAATTCAGCCGAAAATTACAGCATTTGTACGAAAGCGCAGTGCTCCAAATTAGGGAATCTTATGGTTAAATAAGATTGAATCCTAGAGGGTTTGAGCTGTTTAGTGGAATACCTGTAACTAGAAATTAGAAGAAAATTAGTATTTTCCATTTAATTCCAACTACCTTTGCTTAGCTTGACAGATACGCGTATTTCGTCTACAATGTGCAGATTTCTTCAGTATCTCGTACTAATAACTCGACTAACTCGAGTTATTAGTACGAGACACTGAAGAAGTCTGCACATTGTTGACGAAATACGCGTATCTGTCAAGATAAGCAAAGGTAGTTGGAATTAAATGGAAAATACAAATTTTTCTTCTAATTTCTAGTTAAATAAGATTGTTGATCGGGGTTTGCTGATGACCTAATGCCAGTGTAAAAGGGATGGGATACCACATGATCTGTCAGGAGCTTTTAAACTTTGGTGCTCTACATGGACCCTTTAATATTAATTATGAGTTACAAATTCGCCACACGCTGAAGCGGAAGCGGCTTGAAACAAACATGTTTATGGCAGCGAAAGAAAACATCGACCAAACTATCGCTTTTCCAACGCTCAAGCTAACATTCGATTAGTGGTCAGATAAATGTAAATACCAGTATTTCTTGTCCCTTACCATCTAATCCATTCAACTTTGATAATTGCGTTCTACTTGTTTGGGGCTGATTGACTTTGAGGAGAGCAAAATTATTGACAATATTCGATATAAAATTAAAATTTAGGGTTTGTCGAAAGTTACTTGAGCGCCTTCAAACGTCATCTTTTGCCTGAGGAGGTGGCGGATTTGTCCGTGCCTCGACCTATCACGCAGTAGGATGTTAGGCAAAAGATGACGTCATTGATTCGAGAACTACTTACCCATGCCTTTTCGCTCAAGTTTCAAACATCTGTTCTATTTCCAACCTGCCGTACACTGACAGTACTTTCAACACTTTCTCTTCATATCTTTCATTCTAGCAAAAACATTACTGTCACTCTTGGTACAGTTTTGTTGTTCACTCTCTCGTTACGAAGAGTTTTTCTCGTTTTTTTTCTTTTCTATCTCGTCCGTTTTCTCACGATTGCGCGTCTGGCTCTGAAATTATCACATGCGCTTGCTCATATACAAGCCAGAAGGAAGCGCTGCAAAGTTTTGCAAGTTTTGCAAAATTTTGCCGTGGCCATAGGCCATAACGGAGCGTGGGAAAGCTGGAACGAGCCAGAGAGTGATGCCGGAATCATAGTGAAATGTTAAGAAAGCATCCTAATCGTTGCATTTTGATGGATGGCGAAACATATTGCAAATTGGACAAAACTACGCTGCCGGGGCCGCAGTTTTATGATGCGTTTGTTGGGGAAAACGCACCTGATGACAGAAGAACGATCGGTATGGAGAAGTTCGGGAAAAAAGTTTTTGTGTGGCAGGCTATTTACTCAGGTGGCCAAACAAAATGCCAGTTTTCACCACTGGGACCATCAACGAAGAAGATTATGATGAACGATCTCAACGATGAAGTTGAAGAATACATAAAAAGCATTTTGTACCTCTGTATCGTGAACACAACGTCCCCCACTGTTCTATGATATCCACTCACAATGTTTCTTCTACGCTGGATTTGATGAAGGAGCACGGTATCAAAAAAGAGGATAATCCACCAAATTGTCCTGAATGGCGTCCGATCAAGCGCTACTGGGCAATAATCAAGCGGCACCTCTGAGAGGATGGCTGAGAGGCACAATCTGCCAATGAGTTAAAAAAAATGTGGTCATCTGCTAGCCGAAAGGAATCGCAAAGATTTTGGAAAGACTAATGAAGGGTGTTCGTCAGTTTCATATCTAGGAGCATTAAAGCAAAATTAGACTTTTTCCGTGTGTAATATATAAAACCTCTTTTGAATTTAATTACTAATAAATAGAACATCTGCAAAACAATGTGTCCTCTTTATAAAATGAACAGTCCTTAGTTACGCACTTGCTAAAGGAAAATGTGTCAAAAGAGAATGGTCGAGGTGGTAGAACAGCTGGAGGCGCTAAAGAAGCTGGTAACTTACATGAAGAGGTCATGACTCAGCATCAAGTTGTCAAAGTCTCTGAAACAGGTAGTGCCAATTAGATGGAATTCGATTTTGACCATGGTAAAGGCCTTCATGGATGTAGAAAGACTTCCTAATCCAGCATTCCATGAACTTTTTAGATGAGAAGAAAAATACATGTTCCTTTCAAGCTGTGATTCAATAAATGTTCGTGGATCTGCTACAACCTTAAGATCAAGAAGGAGTATTGTCGAACGCCCGATCTTACAAATGTGCTTTCTAACGGCAAGAGACGGCTAAAAAAACAAAGAAACAGCTTTGTTAACACTGCTGCTGATAACTCAAAATAGTTATCGCACGGTAGTACTCCCATTTCAATTTGTTACCTAGTTTGTTGAACCGTCCCAGAAAGAAAAGGCACTCATTCAGTTCGTTAAAAACATGTGTATTTTTATTTATTTCAACATTTCTTCTTACATATGGTTTCTCAACAGTGTTTATCAACGGTTCTTGAAAGATTTTTCATGACTTTTCCCTCGTATAAGCAAGTTCTCGAACTTTTCATTTAACGTTCTTCATAATGTTCTGCACAGATCGATTAGCAACAACATTAGACGCTATCTTGTCCAATATCTCTTGAATGTTTCCACTGCATCAGCTAGATTATCATGATCACGAAGATAGCTCTTGACTAGAGCCCAAAATTCATCGATGGGACGAATTTCAGGGCAATTTGTGGGATTTATGTACTTGGGAACAATTATCATGCTTTTCGATTTGTACCAGCCCATGGTTAATTTATCGTAATGATGCGAAGCAAGGTCAGGAATATTACAGGATAGTCAAGTTGACAAATCAGCGGCAACAAGTATTTATTTAAGAATTCATTGACGTAAATATCTGCATTCATTGCTCGATTTACGATGTACGTTTTCGTAAATTTACCTTAAGAGCAACTTTTTTTTGCTTTTTTTGCCATTGCTGTTTTACCAAATTTTTCAGTGAAAACTGAGTTATCCGTCTTGTCAACATCGTCATCTTCACAATCTGTGTAATATTGCGATCCCGGCAATGCTGTATAGTCCAACTTAAAATACGTTTCATCGTCCATCATGATTCAGTAATTATTCTAGGCAAAAACTATGTCATTCAGTCTCCACGTCCGTGGTTTTACGATGGCTGCATGTGACTTCTTTTTGGCTGCTTCTTGTACATCTTCAGCTTCAATCTTTCTTGGTCTAGTTGAACGTTGGACTTCGAAGTGTTCAGCTTTCTGGCCAAATTGCGAACTGGGGACCCTTTTGCCTTAGAAAAAACTCGTCCGATTTTGTTGGCCAATTTGGGGTTCAACGGTCCTTTTTTTCGTCCACTTCGTGGCATGTCCGCACTCCTTCCGAAACTGATTGCAATACGCTCCACTTTCACACCAGAGCGGTTCCATATTATTTCAGCAACGAGTAATTTTCATATTTTTTGATTTGCACGAAACCTTGCATACACGCTTTTGGGGAAGAAAAACGCCGTTTTGCATACTTGGTTCGCCATTTTGAATCTAGCCTTACTTATGAGAAGGGCCTATGAAAAATGCACATGATATCTTCAAAAAATTGTATCTCGGAAACGGTTTGTCCGATTGGTTTGGTGTCTTGGGCGAAGTTTTAGACAATTGTTGGTGCTATATGGAGAAAATATGCACGGTAAAAAAAAAGTTTGGTTTTTGTGTTTTGAACTAAAATATAGATTTTCCCTTAAAAGTGACCTGTCAATAATTTTTTAATTATTCTTATGTTATAGCTATAAAATAGTTATAAAATTAGGGTGACAAACTTTTTTGACTTTTCTTAATAGCTTTTTTGAAAATTGTAATTTTTTTAAATTTTTTTTTTTTCATTGTAACCTATTTTTCTCCAAAACAACTCACTGTGCACTAGATAGCATTTTAAGTCAGCTATAACATAAGAATAATTAAAAAATTATTGACAGGTCACTTTGAAGGGAAAATCTATATTTTAGTTCAAAACACAAAAACCAAACTTTTTTTTTACCGTGCATATTTTCTCCATATAGCACCAACAATTGTCTAAAACTTCGCCCAAGACACCAAACCAATCGGACAAACCGTTTCCGAGATACAATTTTTTGAAGATATCATGTGCATTTTTCATAGGCCCTTCTCATAAGTAAGGCTAGATTCAAAATGGCGAACCAAGTATGCAAAACGGCGTTTTTCTTCCCCAAAAACGTGTATGCAAGGTTTCATGCAAATCAAAAAATACAAAAAATAAAAACTGGAAAAATTTCCCACTTGTTCGTGGAATTGCTCACCAACGTTTTCCAGTTTCGCCAACTTTCATAGTCCTGGAATAGTGTTCCACTTGTGCACGATGACACGGCGTTTTTCAACGGAAATCTTTCTCAGTTCTCGAAAAGCGCGTGAAACTTTGCTGTGAGTGAGTTCGGTGTGACGTTTGGGTGTAAACAATGAGAAGGAGCCGACGGACAATCCGAATAAAAATGTATGTTCAAATGGCAGCGTTAGAAAAGTGCGCCCTTATTTTCTAGGTCAGTCCATACATCACCTTCTCTCCACTTCTATATTTTGTATGATATTATAGACATCGCAACCTATCTAATAAAAAATAAAAAATTAAATGCTTTTTGAATGTAACGGATTAAACGCAATTATGATTATCATCAACCATTACGAATATAAAAAGATATTTCGGTCTGCAACGGAACATTTAGAGGACATTTTTTCAAGTAGATGAGATGTATACATATTACAAATACGCAATATTCCATCAATCAGTTAAAGTTATGTACTAACTAAAACCACATCATCACATTCGGTGGTTCTTTTGCATGGTTCTCTATAAACATATATCTCCAGTCGTCAATACACAGCATCAATACAAAACATCTGCAGAAAAAGGCTCCGTCTTCGACAACGTCAACACATCCATCGCATGCCTATCAAAAGGCCATCAATATGCGTATGTGGGTACCTGCGGTCTAACAGCTAACCGCTTTTACGGAGCATTTTATCGCCTTCACGCACGTTCTAACTTACATATTTTAGGGGTTATTTGTGGAAGCATTGAACGGTGAAAGCTCACCCACTCAGCCAGTGTGTGTGCTAATATTTTTTCTTTACTATATGGTATTTACTATTTACTATATACTATAAGTATACATTAAGTATCTAATTTTGAGATCCTTAGTATTTACTGGATTAACTAAAATTACATTTTCGAATGTACATTATCAAATGCATGAATCTCAGAAATTCTGTTGATTCGAAAAATTGTGATGAGGCCAAACTAACGGATGAATTTTCTGGATTTAGATGCTATACTTCCGAAAGTTAAAGGCAAGGCTGAGAGCCTTGTTGAGTGGAAAATAACTAAATGGAACTGAAGAAAAGTGCGTAGGTGTCGTGCAACCATTTCTCTTCGCTAGCGACGCAATTGAACTTCATCCTACAGCCTCAGTGCCGTCACCGTCGTCGCATAATATAGGGGAGACAACTTATGTTGCACCTATATATACGACTCGATGACGATGATGGAGCCATAGGCAAACAGGCTGCACAACCAGACAGAATTGGAAGCATCCGTTGGCGCGTGTACGGTCTGGGCCATTGGTTATTTTTAGTAGTGGTTCGTTTTAAAATTTCCTTGCACGTTTTATGATTTGAAAGCTCTGAAGGCATAATTCATGGTTGAGGAATTTGCCCCTTCTATAATCATGTTTTCCAGTCGACCTTGGGTGCACAAACAATTGTAATTTGACATTCCAGAATGTCAAACCGTACGTGAATATAATGTTAATAACGTTGGTAATCTTGTGCAGGACCTTTCTCAACAATTTCTCCTTATCTACAGAGTCGATGATTGCTTAAAACTAGTCACCTACACTTGCATTGAGAACGTAAGTTCCATGCAATCCTATCTAGAATTGGTGGCAATTTCAGGTGTTGGTGTTAGGAAACTTTGCACATTTTGATTTTTTTTGTAGGAAATAGCATATCATAATATTTTATATGATTCATCAGGTCATTACGGATAATGACGTAACCAGAACACGCCTTTTGAATACCCTAGAGACCATAGGTAGACAACCTTATGTTTCTATAAGAGATGTTTTGGAGTCTCGTGACCTTTGGTTTATGCAGAAATTCTGAAGACATGTTAACTATTCTAAAATTAGCTACCTGTAACCGATTATCTGTCTCATGTCAATTTTCGACAAATTTGAAATAATAGTTAATAATACATCTCCACATTTAAGTGATAAATCTAGGAACTTTGTTCAAGAAATGTGTGAAATTATATGAAGTCAGTTTTTCCCATTATGCCAAGTAAACAGCCCTAATCTGAAATTAAAGGGTTTTCACAGTATAATTGCATCACTTTCAATAAGGTGTAACATTTCGCCCTTTGGGTTGATTTCAACTAAATTTCGGGTGAAATGACCGCAGCGTGTATTGTTTACACTGCGTGAGTTTCATTGTGAAATGTGTTGTAGTTTTGAAAATGGAGTCGAAGGAATAGCAAGTGCGCGAGAACAGTTTGCAGACGCACCTCGAAAACCCACTTATTTCGCACCGAGCCATCGAAAAGGTGTTGAAAATTCACCAGTCTACAGTGTCTCGTGTTATAAAATGTTTCGGGAACGTTCAACTGTCGATCGGAAGAAGGTGAGGGGTAGAAAAAGTGTTCCGTACTGTGTGAAGGATAACAAGTAAGTGGTTGCTGCCTTCCAGCTGTTCCCTTCGGGATGTCGCGAAAAAGCTGCACTTGACCAAAAGTTTCGTGCAGAAAGCCAAGAAATGAGCCGGTTCCGTTCATTCAAAGTTCAGAAAGCTCAAAACCGCAATAAAAAACAGAATAAGACATCTAAAACACGTGCGCGTAAGCTGTACACACAAATGTTGACGAAACCACACTGCTGCATCATGGACGATAAAACACACGTAATAGCGGACTTTAAACAAATTTCCGGCAACCAGTATGTGACTGCGAAAAACAAGTTAGATGTTCCAGAGTCTCTCAGGAAACAGTATATGTAAAAGTTCCCCAACACTCTGGTCTCTCTTCAATTGTCGAAAGTTCCCCAAGAAATTCATGATTTGGCAGGGGATTTGTTCGTGTGGTAAACGGGGCAAGCCTTTCGTGACAACTTCAACTGTAAATGGTCAAGTATACATGAATGAATGCCTGAAAAAAGAATGCTTCCGTTTCTCAAAACACACAACGTTTCTACATTATTTTAGCCGGACCTAGCCTCTTATCACTACTACAAGGATATTCTAGACGAATGATGTCAATTTCGTGCCGAAGGATCTTAATCCCCCAAACTCTTCAGAGTTGCAGCTAATTGAAAAATATTGGGCTATAATGAAGCACGAACTTCGTAAGCATCCTAAAGTTGTCACTACAGAACAGGAAATGTTGAAGTCATGGTTGAAAGCGGAGAAAAATGTCGGTTCAAGCGTTGTACAAAATCTTTTGCGTGATATTAGCTTTTGAATTTGGTAAAGAAATTTCACTGTAAAAATTACCTATACCAAGATTATACATTGTATTTTATTTCCTGAATATTTCATGACAATCGGTTGAGACACATGTTTTTGAGGACGAGTTTAAAGTGATGCAATTTAACTGTAGACACCCTTTGGCGCTATGCTTTTTAGTTACCATATTTTTCACTAATGCACTAAACTAGTACTTGAGCTATACAACCAAATCTGGGAATAAGTTACCTACCTAGCCCTTTCCAAACGATAATTTGACCCATTAACCTCGAGCTAGCCACGAGTAATTGGCATCCCACTGTTAGTAATATCGAAAAACAAAATTTTATTAAACAACTATATTGAATATCGGCTCCGTAAAGTGTTATATACGCCTGAGCATAACAAAAAAAAAACGAACTGGCAAAGCCGTCCACTTGAACGGCAACATGCCTTCCGTACTGGGTAACAACCGTAGACGAATACGGTCTGATTGCTTCCTTGGTTATGACGAAGACATTCTGAAGTTATGGCAGATACATGGGAGAATGCGAAACACACTGCAAAACCTCTTTCGAATCGAAAGTTCCAAGTGTCCGTAAGAGAATAAAGCGTGTGCCGATCAAAATTTGATCAAACAGTAATGTGTGAAGTCGATCAAAGTTTTTATTATTTAGTCAAATTCTTTTTCTTTTTCAATTTCAGTTAATACAGAATACAGGAGAAATATTCAGCTAAGCTTCCTTTTTACCGAATGCGAATTGCCGGGTCTTCGTTTAACACCTGCCATAAGATTTTGTACAGTCTCCTTGTCCACTTTATTCACCGCAGAACGCCAGTTGGCCTTGAACTGTTTCTCGCTCACAACAGCTTTTTGAGTCTTCTTAAGGTTCCGCTTGACGATGGCCCAATATGGTTCGATTGGGCGGAGCTCAGGCGTGTTGGGAGGGTTCTTGTCCTTGGGCACCACTTCAACGTTGTTGGCAGCATACCACTTCATGGTCTTTTTCCGTAATGGAAAGATGCCAAATCTGGCCAAAATAGAACGGAACAATTGTGTCGCTTCAGGAAAAGCAGTAGACGTTTTCGTAGTTTTTTCCTGGTTGACGGTTTCGGTCCCAATGTAAACGTTGTTCTTCAAGTCACAGGTACAGATGGCCAGATGCCACATCAGATATTTCTTCGCGAACTTTGACAGTTTAATGTGCTTGAAAATATCGGCCACCTTTCCCCGTCCGGTTACCGTATAAAATTCCTGTCCAGGAAGCGGTTTAACGTCTGCGTTGACGTAAGTTTCATCGTCCTGTATCACGCAATCAAATTTCACCAGCATCGCTGTGTACAAATTTCGCGATCGTGTTTTGGCCGTTGGGGTTCCGCTCGAAACAGCGGGCAACTCTTTTTGTCGTCGCTGTGGCCTCCGGCTTTCGATTTCCCCCCGATCCAGCTTTCCTGGCTGTTGACAAATTTTCACCGAACACTTTTAATACTTTCGTGAACAGCCACATTCAACAATGTTGCCAACTTGACGTGAGAGTAGTTTGGATTTTCGCCATGCACGTGCAAAATTTAGATGCGTTGCTTCTCTTCTTTCGGCGACATTTTGATAACTGAAGTGCTAATCTCAAAATCAAAATAGAAGCATGACGCTTAAAGCACACATCTTTAAAATGAGGGGTGTTCAAATTTTTTTTTTATACACGATGAAAGAAAATGCGTCAAGTTTAATTCGACCAAATTTTGATCGAAACACCATTTATATATCACGCGTACACCCTCTGAAAAACGGAGTACCACAGGTATCCGTGCTATCCGTAGCGCTGTTTCTCGTTGCAATACAATTTGTCTTTCGAGTAGTACTGAGTAGAGTCAACATACTCTTGTATGCTAAAGACATTATCCTCCTCGTGCAATTAAGAATTTTGATACCAAACATCCGTGTGGCACCCGGGACGGATCGTAGTATGCGGTGCTCGAAGCATGACGTGAAAATTTTTTCCTCGTCATTTTTTCTCGTTTTATTTTTAATTTAATATAAGATTTTACAAAGTGTATAGTGAATTTGTTTACTAACGCTCTCTATTTGTGGAAACCTGCAAGAAACGGAAGTCGGACGATTCCATTTTGTTTTCACCTGGAAAAGCATCGCGGACAGAGGAGCGGTTGTGGCAGTTTGGAGTAAACGCTACCCGTGCATTCTTCAGCTGGTGGTGATGATGTGTATTGTTCGTTGATGGTTGCCGTTCGGACTTTTTGGATCGGATACGGGATCAGATGGAATAAGCTAAGTACTTCTAATATTATTGATACCAGAATAGTGATAGTTTCCGTAGCGAACGTTGTGTAGTGGAGATAATTCTTTAATCGCACATACATTTATTGAGGGCTTCAAATGATGTGTTTACAACCGGGAAGCAGGCTGCGACCTTGTCTCCGGTCTTCAAAAGTTCCAATAAGCGAGGTGGTGACAAGGGAGGGATGGGGGCTTGCGACTGAGGATCGTGTACCTTTTAGTCATGTTGCGTGTTTTCTGTTCTATTTTGATTCATGGTTTCGGTGCGCCTTGGAGTCATCTTTGCGTTCCGAAACCGTTTTGCTTAGGAGCATGTAGATCGATTAGGGGCTCAATTGGTTTTTGGGCATTTCAGCATGAACATGTGGTTTGCACTTCTGAATTCCGGTAGCTGCTTTCGTGGAGGATTGACAAGCGACCGCGGGCAGTATGAGAATAAATTTAAATAAATTTGTTTGGTGGTTTCGTGATTGTATAGGCCGTTTGTTTCAGGAGTCACCGGGCCTTGATCTTCGTTCGCTTACACTGCAGTCCTTGGAGTGTGACTGGAGGAGTGTAGAGAAGGGATTTAAAAGAGCAACAAAGCTTCAGAAGGGAATATCTTTTGCGTCTTTTGATTGAGGTTTTGTCTATGATGAAGCATACCTGATTTTATATTTCAGTGGCAATTCAGTGGATGTCGGTTTTATTTTGTACATACGTATGTTATACTTTAGAAAAGAATGTATATTATTTATTATTTCATTATAACATCGTACTATTTTCATCATAGTTATTGTATATTACTTGTAATCATATTGAATTTTCTGGAGTCACAAGTCTTATATACATTTAAGTGTATTTTCGTTTCACATATTTATATATTCTTGATGAGAGATATTATTGTATGAATACATACAGGTTTTGATATACATAAATTCATGTTTAGGTTGAGGAAACCAGCATCAACTGTAGTCATCGTCGGGTGCTCGGGGCGGTTCTTTTTCTGTCTTATTTTTTGCATGGTGTAGCATACATTTTAGATACACTATTCTTTATATTAAATTTCAGGTTATCCATGGAGTTTCCAAGTTTCGAAAAAAAAATCGTGGCTATGATACATTGTCTAAGCTTTTAGGTTCATAATAGATGCGCAATTGAAGCCATCATTACCATATTCTTCTTTCATTATTTGGATTTTCATTTTTTATTTGAATATTATTTTATTATTCTTACCTCGGAGCGTATGGTACGGTATGTCCACGCATCCTTCTTCCCCTGTAGATTCTTAAAATGCGTTGTGGTTCAAATCTATTCATTTGAATCTAACTCATTTTACAGAATCATCTTTTGCGGTAAATGCAATGCAGTAGGCCTGGCCGCTTTGACGCTTGTATCATGTCTTTGATATGCTGCAAACATCAATATTGACAAAAAAATAATTGGGCGTTATCTAACCCAATTATTTCCAGGATGCTTTCTCGTACTGGCTGCGTTTGTATTAGATTAGATTAGATTAGATTAGACGAACATCCGTGTGGCACCCGGACAACTCTCTTGCAAGTTGGTTTTGCCTTTATCACCGAGAAATTGATGTATGGAATTTGACTTGTTAGCCGAGGAGGACCGACAACCCTGCAAACCCTCACCACTGCTCATAACAAAATGGTCCGATTCGCTTCCGGAGCTTTCGTAACCAGCTTGATAAACTCGATAAAGGCCGAAGCTGAACCCTTGGCTTTTTAACTGCTAGCAGCACAATCCACAGCGCGTACGGCTATTCGACTAGTGTCGAAGAATAGTAGTAACAAAACACTCAAACTCTTGTGAGCGATCATCTGATCGTTAACAGTCCAACAGCGATACCAATTTTTGGTCAGCTCATAAGGCAAAGCAACCGTGTTTGGAACGCATTTATTGTGTAGGACATTAAAACAAAAATTGGAGCCGCTGACCCACAGGGCAAAGTTCGTCCAGTTGTCCATCAGTTACTTTTAGCTCGCTTTCACAGATCGACGGTCATCTATAGTGCCAGTTACAAGTGTGAAAAAACTGTAGGAGTCGCGCTCCATACCATACCACAGTGGGTATAATCGACTCTGTAATCGGCCTTATTAAAAAAAACCGCTGGTATAAATGAAATGATGGTTTTTTATAGCTTGAAAAAATGCCAATGAATCGATTGGCGCTTTTTCATCCTGACGAGCCGAACGAGCCCCATTCGATTCTTTAGAGATTTTCACGTAAGATACGCCTATTTTCAAGCAAAATATGCAGATTGTTGTTATACAAATAAATCCTGAAAAACACACTGATGTAGGGTGAAATAGGGCGTAATGAGCCACTTACCATGCCATATACAGGATAAATATATAATATATATAGAAAAGCATCAGTTCATTTATCAATACCAGCGGCTTTTAAATAAGTCCGATTTCAGCCTCGATTATGCCTACTGTGCAATGGCTTAGGAGGAACGTTAAGCCTCCCATAATTTGATATTTCCTTCAAAACATTAGCAAAAATACTACTTTGCTAATGTTTTGAAGGAAATATCTTCTCATCAACATGAGACCCTGGGGGGGGGGGGGGGTTGGTAGCATCAATTTCTGCTAGAACCAACGATATGAAGAGTATTGATGGTTCCGTAAGAGTACGGCAGGCTTTGAATTTTAAATTGAAGCAGTTGAAATTGAGCGGAGGACTATTTTGAAAAGCAGTTTCTCTCTTGTGTGCTTGGTTGGATACTGCCCTTCAAAATAGCCCTCCGCTCAATTTCAACTGCACCTATTTTATTTTCACAGCCTGCCGTACTCTAACGTCTCATGTTTATGAGCAGATATTTCCTTCAAACATTTACAAAGAAATTGTAATCCTGACTGATTCTGCGAGCTGTCTGATGGCTGAAGCAGGAACATCGAAAAAACCAAAAATAGCGCAAAACAACCTTGTTCGATTCTGTTGAATTCCTGGACTCCGGTATCAATAGAAACGTCGCAGCCAACCGATCAACCAAAGCAGCAAGGAGACAACTCCCCTTCAATATACTTCTATACTATCTCAGGTTAGGACGGTTAGAAGGCAATGAAGGAAGACATACGGCGCCATTGGGATAACCAAAGGTTAAAATCTAGTGACTTAACAAAAAAATGAAAATAAATTCAGTAGAAGGTCAAAATGGACGATTACATGTAGGTACAATGTTATGAAATGAAACAAAATTAGATGAAAAGCAAGTAAAATGGAGATTAATAAACAAAAAGAGTAAATAAGAAGCATAACATAGAGAAACAAGCGATAAAACTGGAGAGGAAAAAGATAAGAAAATAATATAGTGTGGGTAAAGAAGATAAGAATTTGAAAAATAGGTGAATAGAAAAAATGAAAGGAAAAACACGAATTGTATTTATTTATTTACTAGTCTTCGAAGATATCGTACAGACAGATGCTATTAACTAATTCTACTCCTAAATATTGACTTAGACATATTAAAATTAAATTGGTCAAAAACTTCGTTAAAAAGACGGCAACAGACATCAAGCGGATTGTTCTGTCCAAAGTGAGTACGGTGAACAGGAATACGGAGAAAATCAGCGCGTCGAGTTCTTCTAGCTGGGACGTTGATGTTAATGTTACTCAACAGTGCCGGGCAGTCTACGTTGTAATTAATGATGTCAAATATAAACAGGCGTTGAAGAAGATAGGTGGAAGGAGTAAAGTAAATCGAACATTTCGATGACGAAAATGGGAATCAGTAGAAATAAGAAGCTCAGAACTATGTTTCGAAAATGAGGACTAATAAAACATTACAATAGAAAATCAGCAGTAATAATACTAAAAGTCGTTCAAATAATACACAGAAATGGGTGTGATCCTGGAACGGTAACTCCGGACCAAGTTCACATGGGGTCACGGATAGCCAGAAAATTATTTGAATCGAACCGTAGCAATATGAGTGTAAAAATTCTTGCAATCGTTCCCAGAAAGTTTGCTATGGTTATTGAACCATCCGGTCACTTGGCTTCGGAGTGGCCAGTTCATAAAAGATTCCCTTGAGGCCACGATTGACTAGAAAATGATTTCAATTGAACCCTAGCAAGATGGGTGTCAACAATCTGGGAATCGTTCCAGAAAAAAGTTTGCCTTAGTTGGATTCGGATTGGCCAGTTAACAGAAGATTCCCATACGGCCACGGAAGGCTAGAAGCACGGCATGCTTTTGAATTTTTCTCAAGTCTTTTATGACATATGGTAGAGCCTGTTCGTAAACCACGTAGACTCATTTTTGAAAATCTCAGACCTCAAGCGTTTTTAAACAGGATCATGACAAGCGTGATAGTGGAGCTAGGGGTCACAAGGTGCATTCAAAGTTGTTGAGAATGATTAGGACGAACTTAAGGCCTTCGGATTATGATATCGCCAAGAAAATTAATGCTAGCCGAAGCACCGCCAGCAGGATTCGTTTGCGAGAAGGGTATCGATCTTTTCAGTAAGGAACTAAACAAGACACTGAAGCAGAATCTAATGGCAAAAAAAATGTGCCCGAAAGTTGTACAATGAGGTTCTTACGAAGTACCAAGGATGCACTCTCATGGACTACGAAACATACTCGAAACGGTCGAGGTGATGTCCCTCGCAAGTTAAAATACGTTTTTATCAACCAATTCACAAGAAACCTTATGATCTGGCAAGGTATTTGCAGCTGCGGACACAAACCCCAGATTTCCGAGCCAAACAACACCATGGATTCCAAACTTCACAAGCAGGAGTGCCTGCAAAATACTATTCATCCGTACATCACAATGGGCATGTAAAGCAATCTTTCTCTAGCAGAGAAATACTACAGTGGTACAGAGCCAACGGGCAATCCACCCAACTGCCCTAAATTCCGCCCAATTGAGAAAGATTAGGCAATTGTCAAACAGAAGTTGAAGAAGAGTGGAAAGGTGCTTCGGGATGCAACAGAGATGGTGGAACAAAATGGCCACTCAGGTTAGTCAACAAAGTATCCAAATATGAGGAGTGGCGTTCAAAAAAAAAATCGTGATTTCAAAAACTTTTTCGCAATTTTTCCTTAAAAGCGCAACAAATTACCTTCATTTCAAGTAGTTTTTATTTCAAGAACATGGTTCTGAGATGGATCTGGCTTTTATTGCGTCCAGATATTAAATAACTCAAGCTTTAGTTCTGTTTCGTCACTAAATTATGTTTTTAGATTCTAATCCAGTCAAACATGTAGTGCTATGGATAAGTAATTGAGCCAATTCGTTTGATATAATTTTTAAAATGGACTAAGCGGACGTCCGTTAGGCCTCTAGTAACTCTATATCCTTTCAACACTTCTCCATTCATGTTTAACCTCCGCTTTCAAAATTGCTTTTCATTGATACCCTCCTCTCAGAGCGAGATGTACTCATTGGATCACCCAAGTATGTGCCATGAAATCACTGGGATCGAGTAAAACCCCAGTCACAAGACTAAGTTACTGTCATTAATTAGTCTGACGCAAACATAACCACTCGGCATCCAATCGATACCATGCTGTGAGGGCTAGTTTTCTTTTCTCAGTTTCACATGCACACCTTCTATCATCCAATTAAACTGAACTATTTTTCACACTCTCTGATCTAGCCGCTTCCACTGTGATGCTATTATCACCCATAATTAGACATTCAGCTCATGTTTCCACTAATGTAACCTGATAAGCAAGTCATCACTTCTTGCATAGAGCGCAAGGATTTTTTTTTCGTTGATGAGACACGTGTAGAACCTGAAAGAGGAGAGTACTTTTGCACATAAAATTATAAGTTGGCAAAGAAAGCAAAATTGCACGTACCATGAAAGTACAAAACTGATAACGTTCTATCCAGGTACACAGACGCACATGTACACGGCTTAGGTTTGGCATAACCTGGACACTGTTCGTGCTCTCACGGCATATCCTCCGGTAAATTCACAGAAGGAAAAAAGTTGTGCTTTTAAAAAAAGAACAAATTTACTCATCACATTCAACTAGCAAAAAGTTTCCATCGCCGCCCTGCTTGGTATAGATTGTGTGCTCATGACGACATTGCCCGCTCTGGTAGGCGATGGAACCCTGCACACCAGTCAGTGGTCTGTGCCACATCTTGAAGTTGAAATGAAAATGAAATAACCATTTTCCACTTGAAGTTTGCTCGGAAGCAGCCAAAGGAGCCGCTCGGCTATAGCTCGACAGCAGTAATATAGCGACGATTTTATGTGTTTGAGCGCGGACAGGCTGGCACCATTCCGGCCATAAGAGGGGTTGTTGTTGTGCTTTTTCTGCTAGCTACTACACTCTCTTGAATAGTGTATTGAATATGTTTTCCGTACTCCGCCGACGATAGGACTGGTCGTTTCTGTCGTGCATTGGAAGTAATGCCAATTTGTTCAGTGCATGAAACTTGACGCTGAAAACGAAAAGCCCGCTCTGCTTTCGGCAAGATTATTAAGACTATAATTGATGACTTCATTATAGTCGGGAGGATTTTTTTTGTTCACACCAAGCAATGTCCAATAAAGAATGAAAGTAAATCGATAACGTTTGCATTTAAAAAAATGGACAAAAATTGCCGATTTTTCATGGGTTTACCTTCACCCGCACTGACGAAACTACCCATGCAGCATCAATCATAGTAACCCATGAGTCAGCAGACAAAATTTAACACTCTATCAGGCGGGCAATATGTAAGGAACGGACATGTCAATACATTTGAGTAGTAGCGGAATTAAGGATCGATTTCTGGTTTGTTAAAGTTTAAAAAAGTAGTTCCCGAAATTGGAAAAATTCCGGCATAATTGGCGCGTTAATGGTTGTTTATCGGAACGAGTTTTGTTAAAATATTGTCGCTTGCTAATGTGTAACTTTGATTGAAGAGTTTTATTTTGTATACAAATTTTTGTTTTCATTTTTGTTTTTGTTTCTAATTTAACCCTCGGACCGGTAGTTTCTATCACGGCTTTTCTTTCTGTGTAGAAATATTCATAGACAAATATCATAGAAACAATTTTTGCCACCAATTACATCCAAGTTTGGTTTCATTTAAAAAAGAAGAGAGTTCCTCTCCGATGTGCGCATCAAAACAGAGTGCATACAAACTACTGCTAGAAACTATCACAAAGCTATCAGTGGTACATGAGCGCGTACCAACACGTTACTTTTGCCTGTTGAGGAGGCGGATTCGTCCGTGCCTCGACCTACCCCGCAGTGGGATGTTAGGCAAAGGTAACGTCCTTGGTTCGAGTACTACTTCACCCATGCCTTTTCACTCATCTTTCAACAATTAGAGTATGAAAACAAGACGTGCAAAACAACATTTCGGAGGCTATACGCAACGCGGTTGAACAAGTTTTGACGTCGAATCCTACGTCAAAAAGGGCTTGATACTGTTTCTTGGGCTGAAGCTTTATACGGAAAGGAAAAGATGGCAAACATTTTCAAACACATGAAACTGTCGAAGTTCGCTAAGAAATGTCCGTACCTGTGGATTGACAAGCGATACATTCCACGTAATTTGCGCAAAAGTTGATGTCGAGCTTCTCGATCAACTTGGTCTGTACGCAAACAATGTTTTCTGGATGTGCGATCCGTGTGCGGTGCTTTTTTCAAACGGCCACTTTAGAAATATTGTAAGCCGTGACGTCAATGAAACAACTGTGACGACGAATGCAGTAGACTTGATGAAGGAGGATATCGCAAAATTGAATTCAGTTGTAACTGCTCTGGCAGTCAAAGTTGATTCGAAGATTCCAGCCAGCTCAACTCCACGCTGGCCAAGAAATGATCGCATTGATTCTGTTCGTGCATCGATTTGTAACAATTCTCTGCCTGATGAGCATTCGTGTTCCAACGCTTCTTCTGCTACTATCGTCCTATTTGGGATAGTTTCGGATGCGACCACCAACTGTCATCTTGCTCTACACCGGAACGCACACTTGCCAGAAGTCCAAAGGAAGTCTCTATCCCTCTCATTGAAGTCGAGCCCATCCTGCCAGCGAACAACAGCCGTTCCGGCCCTGCGTTTGAGTTGGGAGACGGGATTTTTCGAACCCCTACCGCAGGCAAGTACGCTACTTTTCCGAACGATTCGTTTCTTGATGCTTCTTAGGCATGCGGTGCTTCGAACCAAACGTCATGTTCGCGCAATTTCACTAATCAACCGAGCTCACCGTCATTTGACCCGGAACGCCGGACGCCTAGCTCAGTCGAGCCGTCGCAATTCAAACGTTCCTGTGCTAGCGATACGGTCTTTGATGCTGCCTATCATAGCTCGAGTGCACCCCAACTAGATAAAGAAATGGACCGATTGCTGCGAGACACACAGATCACACTGCCAGCCGCTCCGGACACCAGAACGCGCCGTAGGAAGCCCTTTGGAAGCCCTTGAGCCCTTTGACCCAGTCCTGCCACACGCTGTCATCGTTCTACATAGTCGTCCTGGTCCTGTGCTCAAATTCGGTGAGAGGGTATTCCAGCAACCTCTACCCGGCGAGTATTCCTTTATTTCTACGAATGTCCAGAGTCTGATCGAAACCACTCATTCTAGCAACTACCATCCGCCTCGCTCAGCAGCCGATCAATGAGCATTTCTCTGCCAAATGAGCAAATGACTGAACTCGACCCTCTCCGATTTGGATGAAACTTTGCACATGTCTTCGGAATTGGTGATGATGGATTTTCCGCGGGTTGAGGGAAGTTTTTGACTCAAGACATTTTTTTCAAAAGGGCATATGTGTTTGGTCATGCGTATTTTTCAAAAAATCATAACTCGAAAACCGTTGGTTGTAATAAAATTGCGTCTCAGCAGAAGTTGTAGTTAATTAATTTGACTTAATGAAAAAAATATGAACACTGTAAAAAAAAATTTTTTTCTTCAAAAAAATCAAAAATTAAACTTAAAAATCAATTAGCAAATCTGTCCAACGTACGATTTTTATAATTTTTTTTTTTCAAAAAGGCTTTGAGTCATAAGAAAAAAAATAGAAGTTGTTCTACGATGGAGCAACTTAAGATAAAAAAGTTCTTAGAAGTAAGAAAAATTCAATTTTTTTCTAATTTGTTGTTTTTGCATAAAAAACCATATTTTAATAATATAATACGATTTTTCTAGTGATTTTAAACAAAAATGCTCTTGGTGAGCAACATTCTTAATGTATCCGTTTTCGAGGTAATTTGAAATTAATGTCTAAAAAATGGCTTTTTCCATGAAAATATCCCTTTCTCAAATGTTAGTCGTGATTGTTCATCTGCAAAAGTATTCTTTTCAAATTGTACATAAAATTTTCAATAACTATCCTCTTGACACCAAGAAGATTGAACATCTTCTTAATTAACGAAATTAACGAATCTTAATTACCAAATAAAAAGTGGGCTCAAACCGTTACACCGGGAACTGCAGTTCCCATGACTGCCCCCCGGAGACCAAGACAAACTGCAGCTGCTACTTCGAGTGCCCTGGTGTACTACCAAAATGTTGGTGGGATAAATAGTTCTCTAGCCAAGTATCAATTGGCCCTTAGTGATGGTTGCTATGACATTTACGCTCTCACCGAGACCTGGCTTAACGGGAATACTACGACGAATCAACTCTTTGATGATTCCTACACCGTTTATCGACAAGATAGGTCACCTTCTAACAGCAACAAGAGTATCGGTGGCGGTGTTTTGCTAGCTGTTAATTCGAGATTTAAATCCCGTTCGGTTAATCCTCCCAATAGCTCATCGGCAGAGCAAATATGGGCTGCATTGGCTACCGCTAGTTAAAATCTGTCGGAATCATCCACCTTTAGTTTTGAAATTTGCGGTAAATCCATTGTGTTGCTTCCGTGATTCCTCTGAAAGTTTTTTCTACGATTTCAGTAAGGCTGATTTCAGCGGAATGAACGATTTCTCGGGACTTGTTGACTCGCTGCTATATGCCATTGATCAGTTTGTTCCAGTGAGGATGAAACATCAATCACCTAAACCAGTTTGGACGAATTCCGCTGTCAAGCGCCTCAAAAGAGTGAAGCAGGCAGCTCTTAGACGACACAGCAAATATCGCACCGATTCTACAAAATCGTGTTACGTGAAAGCGAACGCTGAGTACAAGCAATTAAACGATTATCTCTATAACGCTTATCAAGACCGTCTACAAAACAACTTTAAGTCCAACCCGAAAAGCTTTTGGCGTCACGTCAATGATCAGCGGAAGGAAGTCGGTTTGCTCTCAACGATGACGGATGGTGTGCTTGGAGCCGATTGCGTCGCCGGTATTGCCGATATTTTCCGTTTTCAATTCAGCAACGTTTTCTTCGACGAGCTGCTCGACTCGCAGGACATCGCGTTTGCCACCAGTAGTGTGCCCGTATCCCTGCTTCCGGAATCCTTTACGCCATCATCAATGACATGGTTATTGCAGCTGGCAAGGAATTGAAGTCCTCAACGGGATGGGACGGTATTCCATCGCATGTACTGAAACGGCGCGTGGATTTGCTTGCGTCTCCGTTAGCACAGGTGTTCAATCTTTCTTTGTCCACTGGAATATTTCGGAACTGTTGGAAACGGTCATATGTTTTCCCAGTGTTTAAGAAAGGTTGCAAGAGCTGGTATCAAATTACCGGGGCTTAGCTGCATTAAGTGCAGTATTCAAGTTGTTTGAGATGATAATTCTTCGGAAGTTAGTGCAGAGCTACGCGCACTATATTTCGCCGGATCAGCATGGATTTATTCCCAAACGTTCGACATCTACTAATTTCACCTCTTTCTTGGTCAAGCAGCTTGAAAACGGTAATCAAGTAGATGCTATTTACACGGATCTTTCCGCTGCGTTCGATAAAATTAACAACTTGGCTGCGTTCCTACCTGACCGATCGTAGTATGTCCGTCATGGTGATCACGTTTCGTCACCATTTCCAGTTTTGTCCGGCGTGCCCCAAGGCAACCACCTTGGGCCGTTTTGTTCTGGCTTTACATGAACGATGTCAATCTCATCCTCAAATGCCTAAAACTTTCATACGCTGAAGATTTGAAGCTGTTCTACTTCGCTAAATGGTGTCGCATCAATCAGATGACATTGAATGTGTCCAAGTCCTCGGTGATTTCATTTGGCCATAAACGTGAACTTTACCAATTCGGTGATGCTTTAGCAGGATTTGAGCTGCAGCGCGAAACGACGGTTAAAGACTTGGGGATTTTCATCGATTTCAAAGTGACTTTCGAAGACCACGTAGCATACGTCGTGTCTAAGGCATCATTGCAGTCATTAAATATTTTTAATTGGAATGCTCGATCCATCAGAGATAACGAGGACGAGCTATTTAATTTTTTAAGAGTTCATAACGTGTACATTGCTGTTATAACTGAAACTTATCTCAAACCTGCCCATAAGGTCAAAAGAGATCCAAATTATTTTGTCTACCGCAATGATCGCCTTAATGGAGCTGGTGGTGGCGTTGCCATCATTGTCCATAGGCGAATCAAACATCACATTCTTTCTTCATTTGAAACCAAAGTTTTTGAAACTTTGGGGGTATCAGTTGAAACAAAATTTGGCCAATTTACTTTTTTAGCTGCCTATTTGCCTTTCCAATGCACTGGCCAGCAAAAGAACTGGCTTAAGGGTGACCTTCAGAAACTTACGCGTCATAGGTCTAAATTCTTCATTATTGGTGATTTTAATGCAAAACACCGTTCATGGAATAATGCTCAAAGCAATTCCAATGGTTATATACTATTTGATAATTGTTCTGCGGGTTATTATACTATACAATATCCAAACAGCCCAACTTGCTTTTCTTCTGCAAGAAACCCCTCAACTATTGATTTGGTCTTAACTGATTCATGTCAACTTTGTAGTCAATTGATTACCCATGCTGACTTTGGTTCTGATCACCAGTTACATTTGAAATATCTCAAGAAATCATTTCTAATTCCATCAGTTCTACTTTTAACTACCATAGAGCTGATTGGGATCAATATCAAACATTTATGGAATACAACTTTGATCCTAATGTTCCATTGCCAACAAGAAATGAAATTAATAATGCTCTTGAATCTCTGGCCTTTTCAATAGTTAGAGCAAGAGCAGCTTCAGTACCTAAATGCGAGGTTAAATTCGATTCAGTTATAATTGATGACGATCTTCAGCTCTTGATTCGTCTGAAAAATGTACGTAGGCGTCAATATCAACGAACACGTGATCCCGTTATGAAAGTCATATGGCGAGATTTACAAAAGCAAATTAAAAAACGCTTCTCTGCCCTGAGGAACAAAAACTTCGAAAATAATGTGTCAAAATTAGATCCGAGTTCCAAACCTTTCTGGAAACTCTCTAAAGTCTTGAAAAAACCTCAAAAGCCTATACCAGCACTTAAGGAAGGTGATAAAATTTTGCTCACAAATGCGGAAAAAGCTCAAAAACTTGTTAAGCAGTTTGAGAGCTCCCATAATTTCAGTTTGGGACCTCTAGTCCTATTGAGGAATCGGTTTCCAGGGAGTATCTGAATATTTTCTCTCAAGATAATATTTTTGATGATTCTTGGGGAACCGATTTGGATGAAGTAAGAACTATAACTAAAAAAATTCAAAATATGAAAGCACCAGGTGATGATGGAATTTTCTATATCCTCATCAAAAAACTCCCTGAGAGTACTTTGTCTTTCTTGGTAAAACTATTTAACAGATGTTTTCATCTAGCATACTTTCCAGATAAATGGAAAAATGCAAAAGTCGTACCAATTTTGAAGCCAGACAAAAATCCGGCTGAAGCTTCTAGCTACCGACCGATCAGTTTGCTTTCTACAATGGGTAAGCTTTTTGAAAAAATAATTTTGAATAGAATGATGCTTCATATCAATTCAAACTCAATTTTTGCTGATGAACAGTTTGGTTTTCGCCATGGGCATTCAACTACGCATCAACTTTTGAGAGTAACAAATTTAATTCGTTCAAACAAAGCTGAAGGCTGCTCCACTGGAGTTGCTCTTCTAGACATAGAAAAAGCATTCGACAGTGTTTGGCATGAAGGTTTGATTGCGAAACTGAAAAAGTTTAATTTTCCGCTTTATATCATGAAATTAGTTCAAAACTACTTAACTGATAGAACTTTGCAAGTAAATTATCAGAATTCTAAATCTGTTCAATTGCCCATTAGAGCTGGTGTTCCTCAAGGTAGCATACTTGGGCCAAAACTATATAACATTTTCACTTCAGATCTCTCTGATTTACCTCAGGGGTGTCAAAAATCTTGCTTTGCTGATGACACAGGCATTTCCGCTAAAGGAAAAAGTCTTCGTGTTATATCCAGGAGGCTACAAAAAAGCTTGGATATTTTTACAGATTATTTTCAAAAATGGAAGATTTCTCCTAATGCTTCCAAAACTCAACTTATAATATTCCCACACAAGCCTAGAGCTGCATTTTTGAAACCAAGTAATAGTCATATGGTCACTATGAACGGAGTTCCAATTTCTTGGTCAAGTCAAGTAAAATATCTTGGACTGATCCTTGATCAAAAATTAACTTTTAAAGATCACATTGAGGGCATTCAAGCCAAATGTAATAAGTACATAAGATGTTTGATCCTCTTATAAACAGAAAATCCAAACTTTGTTTAAAGAACAAACTTCTAATATTCAAACAAATTTTTAGACCGGCCATGCTTTATGCTGAGCCAATATGGTCTAGTTGTTGCGCAACTAGGAAAAAAGCACTTCAAAGGATTCAGAACAAAGTTCTGAAAATGATTTTGAAGCTGCCACCCTGGTTCAGTACTATTGAATTACATAGAATTTCAAATGTTGAGACTCTAGAAGAAATGTCCAACAAAATAAATCATAATTTTAGACAAAAATCATTGCAATCTTCAATTGCAATGATCAATTCTCTCTATAGATAAGAACTAGTTTTAAGAAATCAACTGTAATTCTGACACGCAGGCAAAATAAACCCTGTTAAAAATTCTGAACAGACAAAGTAAAACTAATATTAACACAATTAGATATTAATGATAGCATATAAGGTTGAAATGTTAATTACTTAGCAGGATCACCTAGGATAATATATGAATGTAAAACAATGTAAAATTTGGAATAAATAAAGAGAGAAAATAAAAAAAAAAAGGTCGTCTTTTTAATAGTTGTTACCTTGTATTTGATTTTAATGTACGTAGAGAAACAAATAAGTGTAGTTTTAAACGGTTTTTTTTTTTTGTCAGTTTGTTTAACTTTGTGATTTTTGTTTTAAGATGCCGGTCATTGGGGCAAATATTTTACCTGTTAACTGTAATATACAATAATAATAATAATAATATTTTGCACTGCAACCGAAACTGTCACGTGAACCCAGAACACGGTTAGACCGTAGCACATCGTTGGCTGCGAATGGTATCTTTGGAGAAGACACTGCCCAGCTTTTCGGATAACAACCGGCATATTTCTGGGGGATAGGAGGAATAAAAGATGATGAAGTACGCCGCCAATAACGCGCAGGTAATACCCAAAGGTCAAAACCCTGTCAACACGCCAGAACTCCGTCCAATCGAGAAATATTGGGCCGTCGTGAAACGCTACTTGCAAAAGACAAAAACAAAGAACTGTTTGAAGCGAGATGCAGTTTAAAATAAAACTGAATGTAAAAAGATTCAATTTTGTTAAAAATAATCTGTTGATTTTGGAAAACCTGCAAAATGTTTTTTTTTTTCATTTCTAGAAACGTATTAGCAGAGTATTGAAGCATTGGATTCTGTTTTTTAAAAGAATTAGTTACTAGATAAATTTGTCAAATAATTGAATAAATAAACATCAGACCAAAATTCTCTCTCTCAGTAAGCGCCTCTGAGTAAGTCCGTATACCTTGGTTCGGGAAAGACTTGTAAGCGAACATTTTCCTTCGCCAAACACGTCAGCTCCAGTATACGGATTAAAATCGAATAATTTATATTTCATATCCCTGAGTTCTCATTTAAATTATGAATTATTGCATCTACCTCAGCATCGAGACGCACAATCTTAGAATTCATAACTATTTCAGCTGCTACCTACGGTGGTTGGTCTTGGTTTGAAATTACAGTGAGTTCACTTTCACCCAGTAGAATCGTAAGGAAGGTGAAAGAAATGTTTATTTTCAGCTGAAATTTGGTAGCAGTGAGATGCAGAGGCAATGGCGGTAAAGGCAAGGGCACACAATTATAACAATCAACCTACAGTCATCGGAATATTAAAACGGTTAATAGCCATTTATCATCACAAATAAATTAATACATATTGATCAATCTATTTCAGCTAATATGGTTTGTTGCTTGGAGCCTAAATTTAACCAGTATTGTGTTTGGTAGATTTCAAGGAAACCTGCCCATGAAAATGTTGGTACAAGTCATTTCTGAGCCTAGCTACAGCCAAGCTCCGTCCATCCATTAAGAGCAGAAATGTTGCGGATTCAATATGCCATTTTGTCTCAAAACGACTATTTGACCATTATTATGCCGATGACTGTAACAATACAAGCTCGAACACCTAGTTTTTTTTACTGCTCCCGGTGAATGTGCTGGAAAGGTTACCTACAGAGGTGCACCACAGCGCAGTTGTAGAGGGTGCTGGGAGAATGTAATATAACACACGGAGACTGGAGCGAGCACCAATGACTTTGCTGCTGAAGAATGAAAAATGACAGTTACGTCCGGAGGCGTTCGAAGAGCTTTTTAAAAAAACTTAACTGCTCCGGTCGGAGTTCTAACTGAAACTGATTTATTCTACTTTTTCATTATTAATCGATCACACGATCGAACCTTAAAATAAGCTTACCCTGCACTACCTTTGTACCTAGCAACTACCAATCCATGCTGCTGACTCCTGCATAAAATGTGTCCGCGGCTCGGTGCACTGGGTCGCGGCAATCTGTTCTGCTGGTGTACCGTGCCTTGGTGGTAACTGCTCCTCCCCTGGTGTTGAACCTCCTGGTTCGATATCACATCCTCAACGATGGTGGCTGATAAAAATGTATTGGTGCTGGATCGGCGGGTTGACTATCCTCAGATTTATGTGGTTTTGGTTGGTTGATGTGTACTTTCTTCGAGTGATTTCTGAGTCTAAAAATAGTGTAAATTGCAACGGTTATGATCATGAAAGTTGTGAAGGAAAATCCTCCGACTATTGTCCATTGATGGGTGACTGTTGTTACTTTCAGGTTCTCCAGATGTTCCAAGTTTTTGTGGTGAAGTCTTCTCAACGTGTGGATATCGGTTGATTGTTCAATATTTCGCCTTGTAACCTTCAATCCTGTTGTAAGTGCGAAAATAGGGTGTTCAGCGGTGTATATGATTTGGTTTGTAAACGTTATATTCCTTATCGAAATTGTGCAGTTTTGGTATGTGATTAGGAATGAGCCAACTAGTTTTCGGTCAGAAATTCCGCATGTATTGAGGAGTGTGTCGTTCGCCTCGTTCAATAATAATATGGTTGGGCTCATTTCTGTTACTATTGGATGATGCCCGATGCTTTCGTATGTGCACCGGCTATTTTGACCAAGGATTATGTTAGATATGCATTCGTCAGTGGAAACATCCTTTAAACTGTTGAGATTGCAGAGGCTCCAGTTGCCTAATTTTGAACAAATATCGGTCTTCAAATAGAGTTTGTTGTTGCCATAAAGATAGTCATTGCCCTCTAGTTTAATGCGAAGTGATTGTTCTATAATTGGTTCAACTCTCAAATGCTGATATGTTGAATTGCTGAGATTTGGGACGTTGATGATGTAAAGTATCGTTTCTCCATCAGTGCCTATGGTGACACTCGCGAACCCGAGTGCCTCGTCTAAAAGGTCGATTGGTATGCCCTGATCGCTTAAAATCTGATTCATGAATTCTATTTCTTTTGGTCTAAGTATTCTGTTGTTGACTATTCCTAATTTTGAAAGTATAATGGCATTTTGAATTTGAATTATCTCTTGATTTATAATGTCTAAGTTCAGAATAATACTAAACAAATTATTTCCTTCTGTAACTATATCGTATATTTTGTGTTCTTCCTTAACTAGTTCATTAATTGCTTCCGTCATGTTATTAAAACCTTCATAAAGATTATCATTAATTGAGATTTGTAGATTGTTATTTTTAGTTACTTTATAAATTTCTGTATTGATTAGGTTTAAGTCGTCTGCGTGTCGGGTGAGCCTGACATCCACTTCCAAGCTCTCCCAAGTGCGTCCCATCTTTTCTGTCGTCGAGATTTCGGTTGTATTTGTTTGAGGTTTGTTTGTAGTTCGTCTATTTTCCATTTTAGTATTGCAGTCATTTCCGGAGCATCATTGTCTCTCGTCAATATTTTGGTTTTTATATCGTTCACAGCCCACTCGATTTGGGTTGTATTTATCTTGTTTATAATTTTTGAATGTCCTGTAATAATTTTGCTTTGTGCTATGTGTATAATTGCTACATGTTCCTGATTCAAACTTTGTATTTGAAGGCTTCCTAAGACTGTCGGGATCCTGGAAATAAGTTAATGTTCTTTAAATTAGACTTGTGCAGTTTAGAATTTTTTTCATTTTGAAGTGTAACCTCATTACTATTCTGTACGAATGTTTTCTTGAATATAGCTCTATGTTTAGGTTTAATGATTTTATCTTTTATATAGACCATTTGGCCAGTTTCTAAAATAGGTGGAGATTGTCTATTTTTATTAGCTTTCTCTAACTGTTTATTTTGGGCTTCCTTGAGTCTGACTATTATTTCGTCATATGTCTTGTGTCGAATTTGTTCCAGTCTGTCTGGGTCTATTTGTCTGTCGGGGTCTCTCTGGTTTCCAAATAAGATTTCTTTAGGAGTTTTGAGTGTGGATGAATGAATGGTGTTGTTGTACTTTTCCACAGCAATGTGGACGATGTTACGGGGTGGTAAATGCGGAGTAATCTGTTTTTGAATTCTAAATAATTCTATTATGGTGGAATGGAATCTCTCTACGCATCCATTTACTTCAGATTTGCTATTGGGTGTAAGGTACACCTTAATGTTCAGATCGAGTAATTTTCCTTTGATATCGGGCGATTGAAAAGCGCGCTCGTTATCCATTACGAGAGAGTTTGGAATAATGAAAGAAGTTACTGTTTCCCATATTGCTTTTGCAATATGAACAGCGTGTCGGGATCTTATGGGAATCATTCTGCCGTACTTACTGAATTTATCAACGCTTGATAAATAGTAGTCGGATTCGATTTGAAAGATGTCTATATGGAGGATTTGATAAGGATAATTAGGGATGGGTGTTTCTTGGATAGGTATCAACAGTGGCTGTCGATCATATTTCGAGGTGTTACAGTTGTCGCAGACACGAATATGTCTCTTCAGATGTTGTGTGATTTTTGGAAAATAAAATTCACGCAAAATCTGATATTTATTTTCTTGAATTCCGCGGTGAGCTCTGTTATGTGTTTCTCGAACAATTTTGTCCTGCTCATCGGTATCTGTAACATCTCGTAACATTATCTGCGTGAAACGAATTTTCAGCAGGCCGGGTCTGCTAAAATATTTTTAAACACTTCCTGGATCTGGCCAAGAATTTCTTCAGATGTGTACAATCCATTAGTTTTTGTGGGATCGCAAAATTCTTTGAGTATAGCGGTCAAAATTGATTCATTGAATTTGGTCCTTCTGATTAATATTCTGCGATAACCAGGAAATGGATTTGTTACTTTGGTTTCTGGGTTATTTGTTGTTGTTTCAATTATTATTTGAGAACGAAAGCTGTTCAAAGGCGCTTCGGTTGAAATGATGTAGTTGGAGTCATCGTCTTCAGCAGAGTGCTGAGTAGGCGTTAAGGAATTAATCTGAATGCGGCTTAAAGCGTCTGCTACCACGTTCGACTTTCCGGGTTTGTACATGATTTCATAATCATGTTCTTCGATGAAATTTCTCCAATTCATAAGTTTTCTATTTGATGTTTTTGGGGAAAGGTTATAGGTCAGGGGCTGATGATCTGTATAAATCTTGACCTTCTGACCATAGAGATATCCTCTGAACACTTTTAAAGCCCAAACAATCGCAAGAAGCTCTTTTTCTGTAGCACTGTACGATTCTTCAGTCTTATTTAAAGTTCAAGACGCAAAGTGTATTGGTCTGTCATTTCCAGAATTTCCTTGACTCAAAACAGCACCTATCGCGTAGTCGGATGCATCAGTAGTTAGACAAAATGGTTTGGAAAAATCTGGGTATGTCAGGATATCGTTACCGGTCAGAATCTGTTTCATATTTTCGAAACAAGTTTTTTCATTACAATTGAAGCTTATACTTCTAACGCTTTTGGAGTCTCCCTCCCCTCTTAAGAGTTTAGTTAAGGGTTTAGCTATTTTAGCAAAATCCTTAACAAACCTACGGTAGTACCCCATCATTCCTAGAAATCCTCTCAGTTGTTTCAAATTTTTGGGTTCGGGATACTTTCTGATTGCTTCAATTTTTTTCTCGTTTGGTTTTATACCCTCGTCTGTTATAATATAACCCAGAAATTCTACCGAATTGTGTAGAAACTCTGATTTGTACGAAATTGGATACGGGTATGATTTCTGATATATAGGAATATCGTCTGTGGTCCGAATCTCACATTCGACATTTGTGGTGCATGTCAATTTATTATTTGGATTGTGGAACACTTCTATATAGCTTTTGATCATAGGGATCAATGAGCTTCGCTCTTTATCATTGAGATGGGAAATTCGAATCTTTTCTACAACATTTATTTTTTCGAGTTTGTTTATGGTATCTCTTGGTGTAGGTATGGGATTGTAAAATTTGAGAGGAATTTTTTTCACTTTCCCTGAGTCACATATTACTTCAAGCGTTTTTTCCGCTTGTGATAAGGTTGAATTTTTTGTGATAAGGTTGAATCGTTTTCCAAAAAGTATTTCTGTTCCAATTATTCCATCGAAAAAAGGATGGGAATCAAACACTAAGAAATTGAAATTTCGTCCTAGGAGCGGTTGGAAAATATTTAGTTTGACACACTGTTTAATTTTTTCACTGCCCGTCACTCCTTTAACACTTTGTTCACGTGTGAGTGTAAATATTGGGAATCCCGAAGAGATAGCCCATTTTTTAGAAATAACATTTACATTGGCACCACAATCTATGAGCATTCTAATAGCTCCTTTCGAAGTGGGTACCTCGATGTATGGAAGAGTTTTTATTTCATCTTCTGCTAAAGCCATTTCGTTACCCAATCGTTGCTCTCTAAAAAATTAGTTTCTTCCTCTTGAATGACGTCTTGTGTGGGGTGATTATTGTCGGTAGCATTTTCATCACCCAAGTTTAAATTTTCAAATGGATCTACACAATCGTCATCGTTAAAAAATTCTTTGCTCAATTCGAGCTGTTCGGTATACCATTTTTCGTATTCTTCTGGTTCAACGTATTCTTCCAAAGTGTTCGCCATTCGTTTAGCGTTAGGCTCGTGGATGCGCATTGATCCGCTAGCTTGCCGGCGTTGTGCTACTGGCCGATTGCTATAATTAATTTGCTGAGTACGGATCGTACTTGTATCCATCGGCTCGGGCCGTGGTTGTGGCTGCACAAACGTTCGTTTTGGAGCGAATACGTTTGGTTGTGGTTGGGAGTAAGGAACGTAGAAGGGTTTACCAACAGGAGCTCTCCTGGTTGGGAATTTGAGAACGTCTTTGGTTGCAAATTTCGTGGGGGACTGGTGGATGATTGGGTTTTAATTGCAAGTTGCTACGAGGTGCAGGCAATGGAAGCGGTGTTTGTGCATGAAACGGTGCATTTCTTGCATATGAATTGGGAGTTGGATCAGGATTTGTGTTTGGATTTGGATTTGGGTTGAGTCTTGCTGGAAGAACGGGATTAGGTGGATTGGACATGGTTACTGTTAACTTGTTAAAGAGTTCGACAAACGAATCAATTTTTTTTTAAATCTAGCACTTTCACTTGCACTCGCGGGGTTTTAGTGTATGATTTTTTTATGTTAGTTTGTGTTGTTTTTGTGATATTCAGCGGTTCGGTTACGGGTGCACCCTGGTGCTCCGGCCTAGACGCTCAGAATTAGTATGGTTTAACGGATTCGACACTATCGGCAGGCGGTGTCGTTTTACTTATAGTCTATTTCTTTCAGTGGTTATGATTACTTACTTGGTGGTTTTTACTTACACGATAATGAGCTGTAGGAGACACGTCATTGAGATGCGGTCGCGGGACAACGCTTAGATCCTGGAATACCTATTAACGGCTGGGATGATGGTTCCTTTCCTAGTGTGCCTAGTCGCCGTATTCCTGAGACGCAAGTCGGCCGATTTGACAGCGATTGGAGTTAGATCCGGTCTCTGGATTCCGATGTGGTGGCTCGAGGCAGCTTTGCGAATTTACGCTTATACAATTACTAGAAACAGGTCCCGTTTTCGGGCGCCAGTTACGTCCGGAGGCGTTCGAAGAGCTTTTTAAAAAAACTTAACTGCTCCGGTCGGAGTTCTAACTGAAACTGATTTATTCTACTTTTTCATTATTAATCGATCACACGATCGAACCTTAAAATAAGCTTACCCTGCACTACCTTTGTACCTAGCAACTACCAATCCATGCTGCTGACTCCTGCATAAAATGTGTCCGCGGCTCGGTGCACTGGGTCGCGGCAATCTGTTCTGCTGGTGTACCGTGCCTTGGTGGTAACTTGACTCATATGCCATGTTTGCAATTATTAGAGAAACTGTCTTACATTATAGACGCATCATACTCGTCCAACCCGTCTTTGTATCTATTTTTTATGAACACAGAAACACCACACAAAGTTTTTAATCAATCAGGAATTGCAACATACTATTTGTGAGTGGTACCAACAGCATCCATACTATTGGTTTAAAACGGTCCAAATCAGCTTCCAAACGCGAGTGTTTTGTGGGCACTCAACTCAATGTTCTAGTTGCACTGTTAAAATTCAAGATAGAACTGAAGATGGGCGAATCTGACTTCAACGGCTAGCACTCTTTGAAAATAAGGTGACAAAAAGAAGGCTGAAGTGAGGCTGAGGTGAGTCACCTGCATGTTTTCACGTCAGAATGCTAGGTAGTGATGGAAGTTTCATCTAAGGTAGAAAAACTTCGAGCGAAAGTCGCTTAAGAGACGTCGATCAAATATGATTATTCCGGCTCTATCTTAAACTAGTTATTAATTCAGACCCGGTTTGTTCGTTGCTTCTTAGATTACCACTTCTAGAGCTCATTGGTGAAAAATTGATTGGTCATTGGTGAAAAATTGATCGAAAAATCTTTTCTTGCATTTATCATCAAATATCTGTTCAGGCAAACACTAAGTAGCATTCTCATTAGTATTAATAGTGACACCTCGTGGATTGTGCGACGATCAGGAATAATACGAACCAGTTACCGATACGTTTCTTCACGCAATAATCTCCATGAAGACACTCCTCGATCGCTTACCCACGTACATGTGCATGCAACCATTGGAGATAGTGAGGATTTAGTATCTACCTTAAAACGCGGGGAACCCACGTAGTCTTCAGTAGATATCAAAAGAAAGAAGAAATAAATAGCCGGAGAGAATAGTTAAAAAGGATGCCCTGATGTACAGAACATTTTTTTTTTCGAAATGGTCGTTGAGGGCATCTAGTTTAGGAAGGTTAAGCAATGCTACATGTCTCTTCAAAAGGTCGGGACAAGTATTAACTTTAGTCCTAGCTCCATATGGCTTATGTTTATAGCACCATAATTCACTCTCTGAAAAGAGAACAATGTCTGAAAATAAGTTTTTCCTCTGATGTTAGGGACCCCATCACATATTCTTGTCCTAGCGTTTAAACATATTTCCGGAACTTTACAGCATTACAATACATCATTGAGTGACAACAGTCTACACTCCTACGACGGGAGATGAACCAGCCCAAGGCTGAATGTCTCGATAATCAAGGAACTAAAAAAACTAACTAGAACTAGTCTACGCTCCATACAAAATTTCAAAATAATACATGGAGAAAAGTGTTGAGTTTTGAGGCGGATTTTAAGATTATCAAAAATGAGTCTACTTGGTGTATGAACAGGCCCCAAAGGATTGCTCTTCATCTCGAACTTGTTTTGCTTCCGGTTTACCTCCCATCTAGAGTAAGGCACCACTCCCCTTGAGAAATAAATTCACTAGCGCGGCTAACCTGAATTTCACAACTATTCAATCGGAGTTTGCACTTTGCACGACCTAGCAAATGTCTTTTTCATATTTGTACTACTTTCATTGCTCCTACTTTCACTGTTACATCATGGTTAGAATCCCTCACCAAATTTCTTGAATTATCTTTGCCGAACTAACGAAGCACTCCGTGAATTCGCCTACACTCATTTGTCAGGCACGTACGAAGCGGCAACTTGAAAAAAATACCAAAGACGTGGCTTCATGGGAAACAAGAACCGCGTTTGCCACACAACACTCCTATCTGTTCCGGCAAACACGTACTCTCTACAAATCCATTTTCACAATTCCACAATAGTTTTTATTTTTGTTCTTACAAACTAGTTAGGCTCAAGACAAACACAACAAATAAGGAATCATGGTAATCCGTCGATCCTTTCTTGAGTTAATGCGGTACATTAGAACACTATTTCAATTTTATTATATAAAGCACGATTTACTTCAAATTTGGGCGCACTGCCTATCAGTCTACGCAAAGGCTATCTTTCCCTGGTAAGCAATAAGCTTTGCATATGCAGTAAATCAACCCTAAATCCGATTTCAGATACTACAAGCAATAAATATTAGCATTATATCAGCATCTTGAATGCTATCTGTTGTAAAGTTGGATTTCAAATGCTATTCAAATGCTTGTAGCCTGTAATAAGCATTTCGAATGCAAAATAGCATTGATGAAGCATTATTATAGCATTGCAGTAAAGCCGCCCTATTGTTGCATTTACCTTACCTTACCAATCAGACTAAGGCCGGTGTAGCCTCTGCTGTACACAGAAGTTGTCTCCATTCTTTTCGGTCCATGGCTGTCACTCGCCAGCCTCGCTGTCTGCGGGACAGGTCGCCTTCTACTTGATCGATCCACCTTGCTCGTTGCGCGCCTCTTATTGTTGTACCTGTCGGTTCGTTTTCGAGAACCATTTTAACAGGGCTGTCTCCGACATTCTTACGACATGCCCAGCCTATTGTAGTGGACCGATTTTTGCGATGTGTACGATGAGAGCTTCTCCCAGCAACTGGTGCAATTCGTGGTTGATTCGCCTCCTCCAAGTTCCGTCTTCCATCTGCACTCCACCGTAGATGGTACGCAGCACCTTCCGTTCAAAGACTCCAAGGGCGCGTTGGTCCTCCACTAGCAATGTCCATGTTTCGTGGCCGTAGAGAACTACCGGTCTAATTAATGTCTTGTAGATGGTCAACTTTGTGGTTCGGCGAGCTTTGTTCGATCTTAGCGTCCTTCGGAGTTCAAAGTAGGCACGATTGCCAGCCATAGTGCGCCTTTCTATTTCTCTGCTGGTGTCGTTATCGGCGGTCACCAATGAGCCCAGATACACGAATTCCTCTACTACCTCGATTTCATCACCGTCGATCTGAACTCGAGCTAGGAGGCTAGCATTGTCTTCTCGTGAGCCTCTTCCCTTCATGTATTTTGTTTTCAACGCATTAATCACAAGCCCAATCCTACCAGCTTCAGCCTTAAGTCTGATGTACGTTTCCGCCATCGCCTCAAAGTTACGTGCTACGATATCAACGTCGTCGGCGAAGCAAATTGGTTGGACAGACTTCCTGAAGATCGTGCCACTCGTGTCTATCCCAGCTCTTCGAATCACACCCTCCAGTGCAATGTTAAACAACAAACACGACAATCCATCACCTTGCCATAACCCTCTCCGAGATTCGAAGGGACTCGAGAGCGTCCCTGATACTCGGACGACACACATCACTCGATCCATCGTTGCTTTGATCAACCGCGTCAGTTTTTCCGGAAATCCATATTGTTGCATTTCAGGTGACTTAATTGCTTGATAGGCTGCCGTAAAGACGCTTTGGAACTGCTTATTGGTTACCTGGGTTCTTATGATGCTAACAAGCAGCCCTGCCGGTCACTGAAATAGAACCAAATTTTCAAAACACGCTCTCGCTAGATATAGAGAGGTTCTCACGAGGTACCAAGGGTACATCATGATGGGCTTCGAAACGTATGTAAAGATGGACATTGGACAGTTTCCTTGGCAAAAGCTGAATTTACCAACGGCTCGAGGAGATGTCCTCAACACACACAATTCAAGTTTACAGTACAAATGAGTTTGAAGTGAAGCACTAAAAGGAAGAATTCCTGAAAAAACGCATCCTATCATTCATCAAAGCACACAAAGGCCTTGTCAAGTTTTGGCAATATTTGGTAGCTGCCACTACAACCCTGCCCTTCGGTTCAGAAAGGGACTGTGTAAATCGGCTGCCCCATCAACGTTCAAAAGTGCCTGAACCAAATGGACAGCTTGTGATCACTTGAAGATGCGGGATTATTGCCCTGATATTCCTAAATGTAACACGTTGTAAAATGTTTCTTGTCTTCTATAGCCAAACATGATGGAATTGAGCAAACGAGTGGAAACTCATCGGATATGATCTCTCATATGCATCCGTCGAACCATTCTGAACGGCCGTTGTGAGAATATCACCATGAAAATCTCACATGCGCATAGCGTGTTACCAATCACTAATGCTTTTTCTTTTTTTCGGTTCTCTTCCCTATCCTATGACCGCGAGCAATACCATATGACATCCTAAAGTCAACTCTTCAAAACCAGAAACATCGAGACAACACAGAACAATAAGTAAAGAACGGTATAAACCCTACCCAATTTTCCGTTCAGCCAAATTTTCTAACACAAGGTAAGCAATCAAATGACCACTCCAAAATATACTGAATATCCACGACCTAATATATAACGACGAAAGGGAGGGACTATCAGGGCACCCAAGTGCAACGATTTGGATAGGGAGCATGGGACCTCCCTTAGCTCAGTCAGTAAAGGCGCAGCTACAAAGCAACACCATGCTGGAGGTGGCTTGGTTCGATTCCCGGTCTGGTCTAGGAATTTTTCGTTAAGGAAAATTTCTCGACTCCCTGGGCATAGCGTATGATTGTACTTGCCACACAATCATACTAGGGGTGTGGAAGTAGTTCGCCTCCCCGCGGTGCACTCTGGAAACGTTAAGCTCCCCTTAACGGCTAAACGAACTACAAAGGAGGAAGCGCCATACGGCGCAGGATCCGGCAAGAGGTTGTAAGCAGTCGTGACATGGGGAACAGGGACGATCCTGGGATAATGCCGCACTCCCAGACGTTCCAACCCCGGTGTTGGCCCTGGCTTTCTCGATCGGAGGAGGGACCATACGACGCGATGTTCGGCAGATACCGTAAGTGGTCGGGTCGGGAGATCGCGGACAATCTGGATTGACCACCAGACGTCCCGAACCCTGCTTGGATCCAGGAGCATCGCGATCGAACCAGCGTCAGGTCGGCGAAGCTAACTACTAAAGAGCTATGTAGTTAGACATAGTCGGTGCGTAAAGCACACTAGCCCCCTCCCTGAAGTAATACCGAAAGGTGGTTCCGGGGAGGGCCGGGGCTCGAGGCACGGGTGGGTTTTTAGTGGATCGAGGAGTTGGCACCCTCATCCCCACACCCTGATTTCTTCAGGAGTCTGTTTGCAGATTTTCCATCCCGTCAAAAAAAAACACAATCATACTAATACAAAAATGGTACCTGGCATCGAAAGCTCTCAATTAATAACTGTGGAAGTGCATCTAGAACACTAAGTTGAGAGCAAGCAATAAACTAATTATGAAAGCAATAAGCTTGAAATGCTAAAGAAGAAGAAGAAGGGAGCATGGGAATGCCTCCTCTTTATTGTTAACATTTCGCAGTACGAGGGCGAGCTCTTCGACCCCATCTATTGGGTTTATTCTGTCAATTGAGGGCTCGGTTCTTATGCTGTGGTGTGAACTTGCTTTTGGAAGGAGCTCCTCTTCCCTATATTCACGGGTTTCACGTAAGTGTATCTGCTTACGGGCCCGCTTAAACGTTTTTGACCCTTCATACAGGAGCTTCAAGATCACAAACAACAATAGAATCCTGATCAAATCGTTTTTCAGACTATTCCACTGCTCTGGAAAGTTACATTGCTAAAATAGATGGTAGTATCTCATCATCATCATCATCATCATCATCATCATCATCATCATCATCATCATCATCATCATCATCATCATCATCATTATCATCATTTGGTAGCTGCCACTACAATCGCGAGACGCTTCTCTGGTATCGTGACGACAGGGTGGATTCCATCGAAAAGGACATCAAACCAATCAGTTGCCCTTTTATTTCGCCCAATTGTGAGTAATATGGAGCAATTGTTAGGCAGAAACTGAAAAGACCGGACTGCAGAGATGAAGAGATGGTGGAACCAAATGGCCGCTCAAGTTGAGGAATAGAGATGACCAAAAAATGATGTGAGGTATTTCAAGAAAAGTCATTTCATAAAAACCAAAATGGAATTTCCCGAAAGAACAATAAAAAACCTTTATATCCACTGTTCAACTGTTATATCTCATCAAAACAATTGAAAAAAAAGATATGTTGCTTCCACACATAAAATAAAACGAGCTTCAGAAGAAAAGTTATCCTTTAGTCAACATCCTACGACTGAATCTGCATTTGAAATAAAAAAAAGACGCAAGTCATATTGAATTAGGTGTTTAGAGACTGAAAAGCTTATCACAGAAAAGTGCGTTTGATTGAAATGAACTTCGTTTCTATTGGAACTAAATTTTTGTCGAAATAGAAGCTGGTATACGTCAGCGTCATAATTTCTTCTAACCGTGTGTTTACACATATATACATTTTTCTTAGAAAAAAATAATTCAAGGACATGAGTTTATGATCGGGTCCACCTTAGGATTTAGCCGTACTGAAAGCAGCATTGAATGAAATACATTTATCTAGCTCTCATGTGCAATGCACATTAGCCATTTCTTCTTTCATGAGCAACATGGTCGTCCCATCTGAGCGTAAATGAGAGCAAGTAAACTTCTAGAATAAAGAAAAAAGAAACACAATGTTTTTCCCTTGACGGCAATTTAACATAAACAGTGTGTATGGTGGTGAGGACCGGAAGAAGAGGGGGGGGGGTGTAAGCCAGGAATGTTAATTTCCAAGAGGGAGACATCTCAGGTGAAACATCTTCGAGCGTACCCCCGAGAAGCATCCTTAGTGTGTTTGCCAGCAGCAGAAGATGAATGTTTAAGAGGTTTCAAACGAAGGCTGCTGGTCGTCAGGTGGAGCTGTGTGTCTTGCGGCTTAATTGAGTAACAAAATTTCGGGACAATTTGTTTGGATAGAATTATGGGCTTTCGACGCGAAGATAACATTCAGTAGGTTTCTGTGTCTCTTAGAGAGATTTAGAACGCAATGTATTATGTACCTAGGTGGTAAACTTGATAATAGAGCTCGATAGCTCGTAAAGCAACTCGATGTAAAGCAACTTTATTTTCTGACTATTTTCATAGATTTCTCGCAAACTAAACCTTATTAAGAAAAGAAAAAAGAAGTAAGACCATTGGATAAATAAGACAATTTCCAATAAATTGTATACAATGATTTGTGCAAATGAATTCTTATTCGTGAGAAATATGTACGTTAGAAGCCGAAAAATATAGCCTGTAATTCATTCTAGCAATATTTATTCTAGCGTATTTAATTCGACGAAATAACATTTTACCCAATGGATTATTTGCTTGTATACTGACTATTTTCTGAAGCACTGCTGCATTATCGTTATGCAAATTTGCATATTCCAGCACTTCATATACAGATTATCAAACAGAATCAAGTACATTAACATAAACGTTCCTATAATATTTGCCGACACTAATGCTTACCTTAGTAATGTGTACCGAGATTTCATCAGTTGAAATGAACTTCTTTTAGAATTTTCTACGATTACAAAATATGATCACTTCAAAGGTCAAAATTGTAAATCCCGCACATCACACTGATTGACTACACTACACTGTTCAATTCTCTTATTGTTATTCGGAGTGACCCTCTTAGTAAGCCCTCGATCCCTGGTCTAAGACACGAGGCCTCTATTAATTGACCGGTAAGCTAGGAATAGAGCCCTTTTAGTTCTCAGGGTCGACTTCTATCATTGGAATCACTATTCACGAAACTAATCCTTCATTATATAAGCAGAGCATGCACATGAGCATGCCCAAGGTTGCTACTCCGTAATTGCCAAATCAGCTATTATTACACGAAGAACCAACAGATGATCCTCAATGTGTAAAAATCGATGATGTCAATCTAAGATAATACCGGCATCAAACCCATCCGAATGCAGGTCAAATAATGAAACGTTAGGAATATGTTGCCTTGATACTCGCTTTATTTGAAACCAAGAAACCGTTTGCACTTCCACGAGAAATCATTGTGCTGGTAGATAAAAGGTTTGGGTTGGCAGTAGGGTTCGTTTTGGGACACGGCGAGCCACTCGCAAAGTGTGATAAGGGTTCACATCATTGGGAAAACAAACAATTTTTTATACAACATTTGAAAGTCGATCTGAAGTGATTTAAACCAACAGTAAGGATGCTGTTGGGGCCACTAAATTTGAACCGATCTGAGCGAAAAGTACAAAACACTTTTTTTGTGGCTCTGTATGTCGAATAGTCAGTTTTTAGAAGACTTCAAACGTAGGACTACGTATTTCTTTTCTATACCTTGGTTTCATTTCAAAAGTGAAAAGTTTTTGAACGCTAATATCTCTCGTTCGACTGGACCGATTGACTTCATTTGTACACCATTTGATCAGAAAAACTTACACATTTCTTTCGTTAAAATTCTGAATCATATGCTATTACTATAAATTGTTCAACTCTTTAATTGAAAATTATCGACTTTTGCTGCCATATAAATCTGCATATGAAAAGGTTAAACATATACACTCAAGTCTCTTTTTACACGGGGGATACGAACCGTGTTAAAAAAAACCGCGTTATTTCGAAAATCGTCGTAAAAAACCGCGTTATTTCAAAAATCGTCGTAAAAAAAGACCGCGCTGTTTCAAAAATCGTCGCAAAAAATGAACTAAGTTATTTCAATTTTTTTTTATTATTTCGTCGTAAATTAACAGATTTATTTGAAAAATCATTGTAAAAAAACCGTCTCATATCGAAAAACATTGTTATAACTAATAACTGTGAAAGAGCATATGCATAGTTTCAACGCATATTGCATTGTTAAAAGACAAAATTCATGGTTATCATTAATTTATAGCTAAGACAGGATACATACACAGCCAACTGAGATATTTTGTCTGTATCTTTTGACAACCCGAAATTTTGTGTTTACTTCGAGTGACTTTCACAAGTAGCGTGAATTTCGTCTGCAGCAGCGTTAGGATAAACGATTACATTATTGTCAATAACAGTTGTTTTTTCTATGTGATTAATTTTCCTTTTCACACAAACCTAGGAATAATTACTACCGAGTTGAGAAAAATATGATAACAAAAAAAAATCTCCAGAGAACTCATTATTGTGGAGGAACTGTATATTTAGCTTAAAATTTTGAATTTATTTAGTGACAAATTTATTAGCAAATTTAAATATAGAACTGTAGAATCAGTTACATTTCGGTCCATGTTCCGATCAAAACTGTGGATTCATTCTAATGAGAATTCAATTAATGGTTTTGTAAAAACTTCCTAACTCTTGGCCCAGTTTTAAGAACTGAGAGCCCTCACGATAAAAAAAAAACATCTAAGAAGAAACCATATAGAGAAGGTGAACCGATTCCTGGTTTCAATCGCTTTTAATGAGCCATATTCAAAATTAATTTTTGGATAATATTTAATTTACGTGTGCATTCAAAATAAAAAAGCAAGATTGTAATATTGATGAGTGCGAGCTTTCTAGTGGAATAACTGTAACGATGATTCAAAGGTGGAGTTTAGTATCTTCCATTGAATTCAAACTACTTTTTTGTTATCTTGACAGATACGTATTTCGTCTACAATGTGCATTCCTCTTCAGTGTCGTACTAATGTTCGACTTAACTTAAGTACGACAATGAAGAGGTCTGCAGACGAAATGCGTACCTGTCAAGATTACAAAAAAGTAGTTGGAATTCAATGGAAGATACAAATTTTCGCCTTTGAATTAAGATTATAATGCAATTTCACAAGATTTTGTTTCGTTTCTCATAATGGATCGTAACATAGACAAAAAAATGCAGCATTGCCCGGATAAAAATAACCATACAATTACAATACAATAATATAGAATAACATTAAAGTCTATCTCTAACCATGAATCTTATTGTCCATGAATCAGATAGAGGAAAAATTTATATTGTCATTACAATAGATCTACAATTCACTCCATATGCTTGGATTTTCAACAATTGTGAAACATGTATTGAAACATGTTATTGTACAATACAATCAATAGTAGTTGGTTCAAATTTGTTCGGAAAATAATGAGTTTTTCTAAAGTTAAGATACATAACAACCCCCCTTTTCTATTGTCGATGTTTCAGTTTACATTAGATTCTATTGTAATAACAAAAACTACTATTTTCATCCTATCGTTGTGAACAATAACAATAATTGTACATACTATAGATTCTATTGGATGGTTACAATTCATTCAAATGTAAATCTATGAGATATTTTTATTCGAGTGGCCAATAAAATAAGACCAAAGCCTGATTTTGTGTGTGTGTGTGTGTGTGTGTGTGTGTGTGTGTGTGTGTGTGTGTGTGTGTGTGTGTGTGTGTGTGTGTGTGTGTGTGTTTGTGTGTGTGTGTGTGTACAATCTAACACTCATTGGCCGGCAATGGTATTATGGAAGAAATCTGTTTACAACAATCCCTCAAGTGACCATTGGAAGCAGCTTTAAACCGAGAGCTAGAAAGTGATAGCTCTACTGCAGATCCAGCAACCCATTTCAGAATGTCTGGAGAGTCACGCCCATTCCGAGGTTACTTTCACATACAATAAGCCCCGCATGTCAACATTACCGATATCATTTGGATAAGGGCACTGCAACACACTTCCAGATTTGGAAATCTTAAATTTCCAAACCAGGCACGTATTTGGTATTATTTAAAAATAAGGTTGACGTTATATTGTTCTAGTCAGATATATCTCACCAATTGCCGCTTCCTTCATTACACTCTCTTGTTCATTCGTAAACATAAAAATTCTCGACGTTGCCTCGTAATTAATCTCATGCACTCCCGACAAAATAAGCGCAAAAATTAACGTGGCCAAACCGCCCGTTATATATGTAACCTGCATAAGAAAACTCTGTAGACCGCATGGTGAACGCATCTGAAATTATGTGGCAGCCTTTCCCGCACACATGCGCATTGTCTTCGTTTGCTGCTTCTGATAAGCAAATGGCCGTTTTCTATACGCACTGGTCTTCTTTTTTTTGCACTCCACACTCTGCCAATAATCAAATGCCCGCTACGAGGCCACTCTATATCGAACTTCTAAACTGCTAATAATCATCGATTCACTCGCGACAAAGCGGACAAACGCTCAAACCTAATAATGATATTATTTCACTGTTATTATTTCACTGTTAGTTAAAGTTAAATTACGAATTATTGTTTGATTTTTTTTCGCGAAAACCAAATAAGACCGAAGCCTGATTTTCATACAAAATGGTCATGTTAGGGGGCTTGCCTTTCATTTTCTCGAAAACCAATTGAGTTGAAATTTCGGCTGTGGTCCTAAAGTAGCCTAAATTTTCATCTGCATTAAATCCATCATTTTTCATTTACCACATTCAAAGTTACAGACACCGCATAAAGGGTGATACGGTCAAAATTTGGTCAAGGGAAAACGCGTGTAAATCGGTGAAATCGTGTATTTAAAAAATCAAATTAAATTTCTTTTTCAAGTTCAATTAGTATAAAATTCAAGAAAAATATTCAGTTAGGCTTCCGCTTTTCCAAATCCGAATTGCCGGGCCTTACGCTTGACCCCTGCCATCAGATTTTGTACAGCCACCTTGTCCACCTTCTTCGCCGCAGAAAGCCAGTTTGCCTTGAACTGCTGCTCGTCCTTAGCAGTTTTTTTGGTCTTCTTTAGGTTCCGCTTGACAATAGCCCAGTATTTCTCAATTGGGCGGAGCTCTGGCGTGTTGGGAGGGTTTTTGTCCTTGGGAACCACCTGCACGTTGTTGGCGGCGTACCACTCCATGGCCTTTTTACCGTAATGGCAAGATGCCAAATCCGGCCAAAACAGTACGGAACAACCGTGTTTCTTCAGGAAAGGCAGCAGACGTTTATTAAAACACTCTTTCACGTAAATTTCTTGGTTGACAGTCCCGGAAGCTATGAAAATGCTGCTTTTCAAGCCACAGGTACAGATGGCTTGCCAAACCAGATATTTCTTTGCGAACTTTGACAGTTTCGTGTGCTTGAAAATATCTGCTACCTTTCTCCTTCCTTTTGCCGTATAAAACTCCTGTCCCGGAAGCTGCTTGTAGTCGGCTTTGACGTAGGTTTCGTCGTCCATTACCACACAGTCAAACTTCGTCAGCATCGTCGTGTACAGCCTCCGGGATCGCGCTTTGGCCGTCGTATTTTGTTTATCATCGCGATTTGGAGTCACTACCTTCTTGTAAGTCGATAGTCCGGCTCGTTTTTTGGCTCGATGCACGGTTGTAGACGATACACCCAGCTTATTTGCGGCATCTCGGAGAGATAGGTTAGGGTTTCGCTTGAAACTACCGGCAACTCTCTTTGTCGTCTCAGCGGCTTCCGGTTTTCGATTTCCCCCCGATCCAGACTTCCTGGCTGTCGACAAACGTTCCCCAAACACTTTAATTACATTTGTAACGGTTGATTTGGCAACTTTTAGCGTTTTTGCCAACTTTGCGTGCGAGTAGCTCGGATTTTCGCGATGCGCGAGCAAAATTTTGATACGCTGCTCTTCTTGCATGCTGTCCAAGCATGACAACTGAAGAGTGAATTCCAAAATCAAAAAAGGAGCAACATTCTACACACACACCTTCAAAATGAGGGGTGTTCAGGTTTTTTAAATCCAAAATTGAAAGAAATACGTCAAGTTGATATTGACCAAATTTTGACCGTATCGCCCTTTATGACAAAACAATAAGACCACTTTTTGATTTCCTTAACGGATGCTCGAATTTGAGGATCTGAATTTTGATTATTGATGCATGGGTGATTTTAATATCAGTATACTATAGATTGTAATTCACACTCATCAACATGGCCTAAACTATGGATATCAAAAGGAGGTCTTATTGTTTTGTCGTAGGTGGTGGCTGTAGTTTCTGAAGTGGTGAGTTAAAAATTATGAATTTAATAAAGATGAAAATGCAGGTTATTTCTAGGCTATTGCCAAAATTTCAGTTCAATTACTTCACGAGAAAGTGAAAGACAAGCCTCCAAACATGACTAAACATGTATTAAAATCGGGCTTTGGTCTTATTGTATTGTCCGTCACTGTACAAAGTCGGACATCGATTTCCGGCCTCTTCACGTCGTCTTCGTTCCGAGGATATCCATATTGTAGACTATTTGACAATTTTTCACAAACCGGAGGTCGCCATCTTAGATTCCAAAATGGCGCCGGACATCGATTTCCGACTTTTACAGGTCGGCCCTTCCGAAATACCCATATTATAGAATTTTTGGCAGCTTTTCACAAACCGGAAGTCGCCATCTTGTAGACTATTTGACAATTTTTCATAAACTGGAAGTCGCCATCTTGGATTCCAAAATGGCGTTGGACATCGATTTCCGGCCTCTACACGTTGTCGCCGTTCCAAAAATACCCATATTGTAGGATATTCGGCGCCTTTTCACAAACCGGAAATCGCTATCTTGCTTTTTACAATGGTGTCGGGCGTGGTATAATATGTGAACAGTCCCTCCACAGCACACCATTGAAGGCGTAGGTTAACTGAACACCGAGGAAACTAATCCTCTTCATGTCACACCAAATATCCAATAATATTTTTCGCGTTTTTTTTTACTTTTTCATTGTATGTACATCCTCAGAAAACACTATTTAGATGAACCAGCCTACGGCTGAAAATCTCTCAAATAAAGAAAAAAAAGAAAACACTTAGGCTTTTTTGGGTCTTCAACCGCGTTATTTCAAAATCGTCGTAAAAAAAACCGCGTTGTTTCGAAAATCGTCGTAAAAAAAACCGCGTTATTTCAAAAATCGTCGTAAAAAAACCGTGTAAAAAAACGTGTAAGAAAAGACTTGAGTGTAGTTTTCCCCTTCAAAGTCTTCAAAATCTGGTAGCAAATGGTCCCACAGCCGACTTTATCATTGGGAATTGAGTCGTCTGTGTAAAAGTGGTGGTGTTCGGAGTATTTTTCGTACAGCCGATTGTTGAAGTGAACCTTTATTACAGTAAAGGGTCACTGTTAGCGGGTGTTTCTGGAAATTTAAGCAATTTAGGGAACATCGTGATTGGAAAGGTAAATAAACAAGGGGAAGTTATTTTCTTGCTTCTTTCCAGAAAGCTTCCGCTTCATCAGAGCCCAATATCTCTCGATTGGTCGTAGCTCTGGGCGAATTGGGGGGTTTGAGCTTTTTGGTACAATGTTCACTTGATTTGCTTGGTACCATTCCATCACAGTTTTAGCATAGTGGCATGATGCCAAATCGGGCCAGAACAAAGGTTTTTCTTTGTGCCTTTTAATGAAGGGTAGCAATCGCTTCTGCAGACACTCTTTCTGATAGATGAAGTCTATCCTTGTTGATTGTGTTGTTGATTGTGCCTGTAGTTGATCCTTGTTGATCCTTGTTGATTGTGCCTGTAGTGGCGAAAGATTTAAGATTTACTCTTTTTGCCACACGTGCAAATTGCTTCCACACAAGGTATTTTTTGGGAAATTTCGATGCCTTCTTCATTCTGAAATGCTCAGCAGTAGCATTTCTGGCCATAGCAGAATAAAAAGTCAGCCCTGGAAGCTGCTTGAAATCCTCCAGGACATAAGTTTCATCGTCCACAACAACGCATCGTCAAATATTCTCAGTACAAACGTCGAGCCCGTGATTTTGCTGAAAAGTTCTGTTTGTCGTTACGATTTGGAACTGTTTTTACTGTATACGACTTAAGTCCCAAACGTTTTTTTTTATTTTTGAACAAAACCACAAGGGATGTCGCCCTATTTTACGAGCATCCGTTCGAATGGAGAGATTTGGGTTTTTCGTTAATATGCTTTTCACCTTTCGGTCAATGACAGGATCAGCGCGTCTAATGTTTTTGTCACTTCTCGGTTTTTTCTCCACCGTCAAACGTTCCGAAAATGATTTGAGCACATCGTGAACAGTGGATTTAGGCAAATCCAATGTTTTTGCAAGGTCCCGTATTGACAAGTCAGGTTTTGCCGTACGCCCGTACAAAATTCGCTCGCGTACTTTTTTTTCTATCGTCGCCATCTTGAATACTAAACATGAAATGTAAACATCAATCATAGTCTTTTTCATCATAGACTCTCAGGTATACCACAGTGTATTTTTTCATTCCTACGTGCAATATTTCAAAAGTTACAATGATTTGAAGGTGTCCGGATTAATGTGGATACAGACCTTACTATACATCAACGCAATCCTAGAGGCTTTCCAACACGCCAGAGCTTCATTCAGTCGAGCAATATTGGGCAATTGGCAGGCACAACCTGAAGACGGCCCGAAAAACTAATGGTAGCGGTTTAAGGCAAACTGGCTTTTTGCGGCGAACAAAGTGGACGAGGTGTCTATACAGAATCTAATAGCAGGAGCTAAACAAAAGGATCGGAAAATCGGATAAGCGGATAAACTAAGCAGTCTGTATTTTAGATTTTATATGTTTCAAATAAATGCTTTTTTAAATAGCCACTTCATTCCGCTCTTGTAGACAGATCTGAATCTGAATACCTCATGGTTTCTCGTGTTCATATTTTTTTTAAACGAAAGAAGGTATGAGTATTTGACAACATTGAATTAAATGATATTCTCACAACAAATGCTCTTTGGCCAATATTAAATGCAATTAAACTGAAGAAAAAAAGACGACATAGACTGTTATCAATATGTAAATCTTCAACAATATTTGTTAACAAAATTATCCGTCATAGTAATGGATCAAAAATTGATTTCTAAGGAGTGTATCGAAAATAAGCTATCCACGAACTTTCTTTCAAATTATGTTGAAACCGATATTTTATTCATACAAAAAATTGATCCTTTATTGTACGAGGTTAAACTTGAACATAATGAAGACCGGATGAAATTTAAGTTATTCCTTCACGAATTTTCGAACTTTGGATCGAATGCTCTTCATCAAGTTCCGGACAAGTGTTGCATCGCATTTTTTGGACGCTTGAGCCCAAATTTTTATGAACTCCTGCATGTTCCCAGCTGCCTTACCAGTCTTCTCGAAGACCCTCTTCACGATTGCCCAGTAACGTTCGATGGGTCGAAGCTGAGGGCAATTTGGGGGATTGATATTTTTCTCAACGAAATCTATACCCTTTTCCGCAAGCCAATTGAGAGTGGTTTTGGCATAGTGAGCCGACGCTAAATCCGGCCAAAACAGTGGAGGTGTACTATGCTTCTTATATAAAGGCAACAATCTCTTTTGGAGACACTCATCGATCGATAGATTTCCGCATTTATAGTTCCGGTAGTGTAAAAAATGGTTGACTTCAAACCACAGGAACATATTGCTTGCCATACCAGTACCTTTCGACCGAATTTCTCCACTTGAATCGACCTGTCCGCATCGCTCACATCCTCCCCAACGACGGCAGTAAAGTATTGTGGACCTGGAAGGGTTTTGAGTCCTTCTTTACATAGGTCTTATCGTCCATCAAAACGCATGCATCCGGACGCTGCAAAAGACGCGAATACAATTTCCGGGCCCTTGTTGCTGCTCGCTTCTTCTGTTCTGCACTTTGTTTCGAGATTTTCTGTTTCTTGTAGGTCTTCAGGTGGTTTCGCCTCTTGATACGCTGGATCATTCCGACACTCGTTCCTGCTTTTTTGGCCAAATCACGTATTGACATTGATTTGTTCTTCATGATTAGAGATACCACTTTCTGCTCCAGTTTCGGGTTGGAAGAACCGGGTTTTCTGCCTCTTCCTGGTAGCTCATCCAAAGAATAGTGTTCCCCAAACTTATTAATGATGGTTTTAACACTCGCATGATGAATTCCAAACCGCTTCGCCAATTTTCGCATAGTAATACCCTTCTCACTTAGCCATGTGTCCAGAACCTTAATTTTCACTTCCTTTTCAATACGTGACATTTTGAAAACGCAGAATTTGAACCGCACAAACAAGTAAACAAAAGAAAGCTGACAGTCAAACGCACAGCATGCAGTGTTCAGAGCATTCAGCGTACAACGCAAATGTATGTGGATAGCTTATATTCGATACATTCCTCACTTAAGTTGATTCTTATATCAATGTACAGGCCAATGTTCATTTTTGGCTAATTTTTGTTGGGTAAACGCATCGGAATTGGCCATGTTCCCATTTTGATAACGCTATAACAGTGTTTCACGTTTCCCAAAGTTTTGGGGATCCTAAGCTGCGTTCAAACTGTTGATTCAAATCCCAATAGTGGGGGTAAACATACATTTCTCTCGCGAAATGCACGAAGGTAGCTGTAGCTAAAACTGGTACTCACTCTATTAAATTTTTCCACAAATCTTAATAAGACTGACGAAACACGTCAATGCAATTTCGATGAAAAAAATCGCGTGGAGTGTTTCACAACGCAAAAAAAAACAAATTCATTAAAAACAACGGCAACATATTTTTACGCACTGTGTTTCATTAAACATTCGTTCTACTGTTTGAAATGGTTGGATTTATTCCAAAAGCCGAAGCGACTTCGGCCATTGATGGAGCAAGAGAAGTTACGCAATTACAACTACAAAATGGCTACAGATGCAAAAAACGGTGTTTACAACCATAAGCCCATAGCAATGATCGACACATTCACCATTTTCGATGAAGATTCAATAACGTTCAATTATTAATCCATAAGCAAAACAGGGATTTTGGTAATTAATGAAAATTATTTTTTCAGTAATGAATTCATATTTCAATAAGATTTTCCTAAGAACGTACAGAAAACCGATTCGACTAAAGAGCTTACTGGAATGTGTGGATAAAATCGATCAGTTTCTCTAGGGGGCATCAGGCCCTCTGTTCCCCCATATCCTTCAAGTAGAAAGTCTGCACCGACATCATCGTACCAAGAAGACTGTTCGAAGAATACAAAACAGAATACGTCATCTACTGCCGCATACGATGGAGAAAGATAAAGAACAAAACAGAACGAGTTTATCCAACTGGGAACGATGCTGAAGAATCTTTCTGTAACCGATATCCTTATCTCACGTGCCACTTTGTTATTCCCTCAAATAGGTATACATGACGAAGCGAGCAACGTTCACTATCGCGATTTTGCGATAAGCAGATCAGTTTTCTTCTTTATAGATCCTAGAAGGTAGGAATATATCCGCTTTCTTTTGCCGGGAATGGAAAAACCTTCGGAGTGTAGCGTTTAATAATGTATAACCCTGTGGAAACTAGCGAGGGAATTTGATTCGGTAGAATATATGCAAGAGGCTTATGCTTACAAATGAAGAGAATACTTTTTTCATTGTGTGTTAGGCAAAACTGTATTGTATGGAATTCAAACTGAATGTTGCTAGGACAAGCGATGGTTGTCATCGGATGGTATCGGTATGCTTGTTTAGTTCTAAGCCTATCAGTTCATGATTGAATAAACTTGTCGAATTCCAAAACCGACCCTCCTTCAACTCAGTCAGTAAAAGCGCAGCTACAAAGCAACACCATGCTGGAGGTGGCTGGGTTCGATTCCCGATCTGGTCGAAGAATATTTCGTAAAGAAAAGCTTCTCGACTCCCAGGAAATAGGTTATGATTGTACTTGTCGCACAATCATACTAATATAGCAATAGATAATTATGTAAGCAATAAACCTTAAAACAAAAAAAGCTTTAATCCTGCAATCAAAGAGATCAAAAAAGTTGAAAAACATACGTCGTCTCATCTTAAAAACAACGTCCATCGACCGGCAACATAAAGTAACAAAGCATAAAATGGGAATCACTATAATCTGGTTTGGTTTTTGGCACAAGTTTTGTCCGCCATAAGGAAATGAAATGGTATGAATTCGAGCAATAAAATTGAGCAATTTAGAAAAGTGTCTACCCACCAACGCCGTTCAATCCTGGTGGAGGATGTCGGGAAATGCCACATATCAATAGGTCCGCTGGTGGGGATGATATATTTCATGTTGCTTCCTTGTGTCTAGCCATGTCAATGTTCGTCCCAGACAATGAGTCAGTTTAAAGTGAATATTTCAACAAAATCATTGGCCTGAGTACCAAAGTAAAATCATGTAAACTAAAACTAAACTAAAATACATGCTAATTGATAATTTCTATTTATGTCCCATAAGAAAATGCGAAAATCCATACCAAGTTTTTTTCATAGAAAATGATTAAAAAAATCATAATTTTATTTAGAGAATCGTTTATTAGACCTTTCATGAATACATTACTCAATATGTCCACCATTTTTCTCGGTCACCTTCTCCAAACGGGGACGGAATCGAGAGCATACCTTTTCAATGTATGAGTCAGTCATCGAGTTCTATGCCTTGGTAATGGAAGCTTTCAGGGCGCCAACACTGGGGTGAGAACGTTCACAGGTCTTAGCCTAAACATATGCCCATATTGTCCAAAGGAATCAAGTCTGGGCTGCTAGGAAGGCAAATGTCCTTTGGCCAAAATTTCATGTTTTCCTTCAGGCACGGTTGAGTCCTTTTTGAGGTTTGACGCGGTGCTCCGTCCTGTTGGAAAATGACCTGTTGGTGTGCCCCCAAGATGGCATTCATCCATGGCTGAACGTGGTCCTTCAAAATGTTCATTTAAACCTCGGTATTAACTTTTAATCCAGCTTTGACAAATACTGGAGGCAGTTCCAATCCATTGGAGGCAACTACCCATGACTCCGGCCGGATGTTTGGTTGTAAACTTGAATTTCACGTTCTCTGAAACATCTTCTTCGGCGAAATAAACCTGTCTGTACTAGAGATGGGTAATCCGCTCCTGAGCTGTTCCACAGAATCGATTCATTTCAGTGAGTAAATGACAACCAGCTCTTTAAATAGGAACAGCAGCTCACCAGCTCACCCGTTCTCATCGTTCTCACTGTCCGCTTCGCTTATCTGTGAGCTGAACAATTCATCGACTCTGTCAAATCAAAATGCAGAAGAGAAAAAGAGAAGAGAACTGTGTAAAGTGAACTGATTCCCTTTTGTTTTCTTTTTTCCATAAATCGACAACCTGTCATTTGCGTCATTTGCGAAGCACAATCTCACGCAACGCAAACAAAAGTAAGTTCTAGCATGGTATTGCTTTGTAGCTGTGCCTTTACCGACTGAGCTAAGGGAGTACCCATCGATTATAGTTGGTGAATTGAAAAAGTAAATATTGTAATCTTGTACTTCACGTGATCAGATCACAAATTCAAATCGATTAGACTATAAACAAGTTTTGAAGGAATTTCTTTGTTAAAGCTTGACTTTATTTATATTTGACCAAGTATAGTCACTTTCACACATGTGCGCACGTTGACATCACAAAATCAAAAGAGTTAAAGAGTTGGTAGAAAGAATCTATTTATTCCGATGAGCAGATCGGTTCAGATCTGCTCTTTGAAATGAGCTGAATTGCCCATCAGTAGTCTGTACGTGTGTTAGATACGGGATCGATGGTGAACATTTTCTCATCGGAGAATACGATGATGGTATGCTTCTTTTTTAATGCTGATACCAAACTTTTCGAGCACTTCAGTCGCAATGACGTCTATATAAAGTCTGGGGCAACGCACTGCTTGCTTGTTTTGGAAGCAAAAATAATGTAAACATTGCTGAGGCGACGAATGATGACGTAACACTATTGAACTTTTTATTGGAGGGCTAAGTTCAGATAAAAAAAATCGGTTCAAACGTTTATTATAAATGCTGAATTGTGGCACTAATCATGATACAAATGCCATTTATTGACCAGAAGCATTTTCTCCCGATAACATGGATCATTTATAGTGAATTTAACTGAGGTAATTGAATTTTTGCAACAAAAACCTTCAAACGCTGAGATTTGACAATCGAGTAGCGATATAGAGCCAATTTTCCATAATCGGTAGACTGGAATCGGTTGAAAAAATAAGTTTTATAGCGCATACAATAAACAATCCGGAGCGAACGAATCAAAATAAATAGTATGACGTAGCACTTTCCGAGCTTTTGTGTATAGCGCTATAGCGTGCGCAAGGATTGCAGCGGTATTAGTGTCATGAGCGAATTTTGCTCATTTCACTAATATTGTTTTGGTTACTGGGCTAGACCTTATACAGACGTCATTGCTCCAGCCGTAGTTATTTGAATTGGTCCATTATAAGATGGCGCTTTACTCTTGCCCTGGACGAACATTTCAAGTCTGCTCTGAACAACCGTTGCATGAATTTGAAATATCGGCTTCCTTAGCCAATTGCCGAATCGATCTGATAGGATTTCGCCTCACTTTGTCTCTCACTGATCTGATGACCTTCGGTGTACGAGCGTCTTTGATTCCTTGCTTCTTCCCAGAAAGCTTCCGCTTCATCAGAGCCCAATATCTCTCGATTGGTCGTAGCTCTGCGCAATTTGGCGTGTTTGAGGTTTTTGGTACAATGTTCACTTGATTTGCTTGGTACCATTCCATCACAGTTTTAGCATAGTGGCTTGATGCCAAATCGGGCCAGAACAAAGGTTTTTCTTTGTGCCTTTTAATGAAGGATAGCAATCGCTTCTGCAGACACTCTTTCTGATAGATCTCCTTGTTGATTGTGCCTGTAGTGACGAAAGATTTACTCTTTTTGCCGAACGTGCAAATTGCTTGCCACACAAGGTATTTTTTGGGAAATTTCGATGCCTTCTTCGTTCTGAAATGCTCAGCTGTAGCATTTCTGGCCATAGCAGAATAAAAAGCCAGCCCTGGAAGCTGACTGAAATCCTCCAGAACATAAGTTTCATCGTCCATAGCAATGCATGAAAACTTCGTCAAATATTAGCAGTACAAACGTCGAGCCCGTGATTTTGCTGCCAAGTTCTGTTTCTCGTTGCGATTTGGAACTGTTTTTACTTTTTACGACTTAAGTCCCAAAAGTTGTTTTGATTTTTGGACAAAACCAGGCGACATCCCTATATTACGAGCCACCGTTCGAATGGAGAGATTTGGGTTTTTCGTTAATATCCTTTTCACCTTTTGGTCCATGACAGGATCAGCGCGTGCGGTAGAGGATAAGGATGTTGCCCATGTTGATAGCAGCTGGGGGAGAAAACATCTGGACAAACCCGAATTCACAGTCAGATACATTCTGTCGAGCGAAACCGTGAGTTGGGTGAAAGTGACAGACACTGTTACGAGGAAAACATTTGAGAATTTTGTTCACGAGTTGGAGGAAATAAATCAATGCCCAATTCTGATCACTTCGAAATGAATAGAGCTGCGCATAAGAGTATCCGGAATGTCTGCAATGGTTGACGGAAAAGCGGCAAACGCTATCGTCAACAACAAAGATACGCAAGCATGCCCCGTTTGTGGACCAAGAGCTGATCCACGTGCGGGCCCGTCTTATTTCCACTCTAGATTGGGAATGTTGTGGAATGGTTCATCCGAATGTCAGCCCAGAAGCAGGTTGAAGGACATCCGGCACAAGCCAATCCGATCGGTAGTCACATACCTTTACATGAAACCAAATGGCCAAATAAGTAAACTTATTGGTCTGTAGCTAGAAGCTTCGGCTGGATCTTTCTCGGGCTTCAAAATTGGAACAACTTTGGCATTTTTCCATTTGTCAGGAAAATATGCCAAATGAAAACATTTATTAAATAATTTTACCATGAAAGACAAGGTACTCACTGGGAGTTTTTTGATGAGTATATAGAAAATTCCATCATCACCTGGAGCTTTTCCCGAGAGGAAATATCCAGATAATCACGAGCAACCTGATTCTCAATAGGACTAGTAAGACCCAAACTAAAATTATGGGAACTCTCAAGCTGCTTAGCAAGTTTTTAAGCTTTTTCCACATTTGTTAACAATATTTTATCACCTTCTTTGAGCGCTGGAATAGGCTTTTGAGGTTTCTTCAAAATTTTGGAGAGTTTCCAAAAAGGTTTGAAACTCGGGTCTAATTTTGACACATTATCTTCAAATTGTTTGTTCCTCAGGGCAGAGAAGCGTTTTTTAATTTGTTGCAAAACTCGCCAGATAATTTTCATGACGGGATCGCGTGTTCTTTGATATTGTCTTCTACGGATATTTTTCAGACGGATCAAAAGCTGAAGATCGTCATCAATTATAATTGAATTGAACTTTACCTCGCATTTTGAAACTGAGACAGCTTTTGCTTCGACTATAGAAGTAGTCAGAGATTCAAGAGTATCATCAATATCATTTGTAGTTTCCAAAGGAATGTTGGGATCAAAGTTATATTCCATGAATGTTTGATATTGGTTCTAATCTGCTCTATGGTAATTGAAAGTAGAACTGTTGGGATTAGGAATTATTTCTTGGGATATTTCAAAAGTTACTGGAAGGTGGGTAACCAATTGACTACAAAGTTGACATGAATCAGCTAAGACCAAATCAATAGTTGAGGGGTTTCTTGCAGAAGAAAAGCAAGTTGGGCTGTTTAGAAATTGTATAGTATAATAACCCGTAGAACAATTATCAAATAGTATATTACCATTGGAATTGCTTTGAGCATTATTCCATTAACGGTGTTTTGCATTAAAATCACCAATAATGAAGAATTTGGACCTATTACGGGTAAGCTTCTGAAGGTCACCCTTGAGAAGATTCTTTTGCTGTCCTACGCATTGAAATGGTAAATAGGCAGCTAATAGTGAAATTTGACCAAATTTTGTTTCAACAGAAATCCCCAAAGTTTCAAAAACCTTGGTATCAAATGAAGAAAGAATTTGATGTTTGATACGCCTATGAACAATTATCGCTTCGCCACCACCTGGACTATCAAGACGATCATTGCGGTATGCAAAATAATTAGGATCCCTTTTTATTTTATTACCTGGTTTAAGAAAAGTTTCAGTTACAACGGCAATATGCACGTTATGAACTCGTAAGAAGTTAAACAACTCGTCTTCATTATCTTTAAGAGATCGAGCATTCCAATTTCAACTATTCAGTGTCTTAATACCCATTGCTAAATTTCAGGGTCATGACAGTATTGTTTGCAAATTTTATACCAGTTTGAATTGCGTCAAACATGGAGTTTGTATTTAACATACCATTAATCATATCGATCAATGATTTCTGTAAGAAATCCATTTTAGGAGCGGTTATGCTACCGAAGTCAAAATCTTAAACATTTCTGTTGGAATTTTGATTTCTACCGGCTGTAACGGCGGCGTAGGTATTTCCATTACCCAGCTGTACATTGTTAGCAGCAGGTATGATTGGAGAATTGAAAGCATGTGCGCTGTTTGTACTTACGCTATTTGTACGTCGCTGACCATTGTTAACAGCAGATAGCAGTGGAAAATTTGTCGGTTGGGCATAGTTTGTACCCACCGGTACAAACGTTGGATTTACTCTTCGATGACCGTTATTAACAGCCGAGGAATGGGTACATGGTCGGGAACGTGAAGCGGTCCCTGTCTGATGCTTAGTACGAGAATGCAAGATCGCTTTGCGAGTCTTGCATTCCCAAAAATTGGATTTGTGGTTTCCCCCACAATTTGCACATTTGAAATTTTAGGGATCCTTCACAGGACAGCTGTCCTTGGCGTGAGAGGAATCGCCACAATGCATACATTTGGCATCCATGTGACAATTGTTTGTCCCATGACCCCATCCCTGGCATTTACGGTACTGGGTTAGTAGTTGAAAATTTCCTCCAGTCTTCCTAAAGTGTTCCCACTTTACTCTGACATGGAGCATAAGACTGGCTTTTTCTAATGCCTTAAGGTTATTCAGTTCATTTGATTTAAAATGAACTAAATAAAATTCATTAGAAATCCCTTTGCGAGAATCGCCAGGTTGGGATTTCATTTTTATTTTTATTACTTGAACTGGTGTAACTCCAAGTAATTTAATAATTTCTTTTTTGATCTCGTCCAGGGATTCACCACTGACCAGTCCTTTTAGGACAACCTTGAACAGACGTTCATTTTTGGTGTCATACGTAAAAAGTTTGATGCCTCTTTGAGTAAGATACTCGAGGACAAGTTTGAAACCGATCAAGGTTTCAGCCAGAACACGGCATTCACCCCGACGACCAATCTGAAACGAAAATTTTGAATCTTTAATGAAATTCGTGAGTTCCTTACGGAGACCATGAAAATCAGAAGTTGTTACCACAATAGGTGGTACCTTTTCTTTCCCTATATTAATTCGGGAATGTTTTAAATTTTGCCTGACTGACGGATCATTCTCATCATCGGTAAGAATATCATATTGATTGTTTAAATCAATATCGTTAGAAGGGGAATCACGAGATTTCCCCTTTCTTTTGCGTTTAGGCGCCATATTTTCCAAAACGTGTACCTATACGATTTCTTTAAGAATCTGAGGGACCGAAAAGGAATTTTAAATTAGGAATTTAAACGTTTTCTCCAAATCAACTTTCAAGCAGATTCTACAAGAATCCGAAGGCTCGAAGAGGAATTTTCCAAACCGATATCCAAGTCGGATTACCTCGCGTAGGGTCCAGACAAGAATCGAAAAGGAATAAGGGTAAATTAAATAAAGAATTTGCAGGTAATGTTTAGCATTGAAAAGTGCTGTTTAATTTTGTTGTAGCTTTAGGTAGCAAGAATACTTCCTTTAGCCAAAAGAAAATAGAACCGCACAGCATGAGAGCTCGATGCGGACTGAAACACACGTTATTTTATGCGCTAACAAAGCTAGTAACGATTACCTGAAATATGTGTGGGGTTTACGTGATTTTCACATATATCGAGGTTCTAAGATCAAATGGTACTTATGTGAGTTTTCAAGTGGTTATCACTCAACACGTTCAAGTGAAAATCACATGAAATTGCAAGTAGAAGTAACGTGCCCATTTTTTGAAGTGTGTATTCAATACAATCTTCCGGAATACTTAAATACACAACAGAAAAGATTTCAAATTTGTTAATATTTGATTTTTTGGATAAACTATCGTATGTACGGCGCAGTTTACTGTTTACCAAAAATCAATAAAACATATTTCAATTAACAGTTCATCCAGCATCATGTTCTCTTCTTGTGTGCAGCCTTTGCTGATCAGTGCAAATTCACCGTCGATGACGACACAGACAGGAAAAAGGCAATACCGGGAAGTACGAATTATGGCCTCCCACATCTTGTCTTGGCACAGCGGCCAACCTTAATTGGCATCATATTGTTGTTCACTTATACGGGCGCCGAGACGACTGGGAAAGCGAAGTACAAGTGAATAACAAATCCGTCGGGATTCGAATGACTAATATTTTCATCCGACCAATCGAAATGAAAAAGTTGTTTCTCCTTTTCGTTTCTAGCCTCATCCAAGCAAGCGATTTCGCTTCAATGTTCGAGGTGGATTTTCTTTTCTAACTTCATAAAGAAAACAGACCCATTCGCTTCCGAGGTGCGCCGAGGCTGCCAGGCATGGGTTCAAAATGTTCGATTATTTTACACCTGCTCTTACATTTTACCACGTGCCTTGGTAGCATTCTATTCGTCAGATGGCTTTGGAAACGAAATTGCCAAAGAGATTTTTATTGTACGTGGGGGATTCTTATGTGATTTCCGCGGCGGAAAATTCTATCAATATCATGAAGATAGATAGACACATTTATCAAACAAAGAATTTTCATACACAGGAATAATCGGAAAAGCTACATTCAGAGGATTACAGAATTACAATCTTCCCACTAAAAACGGGACGGGTGTGACAGTTTCAACCAATGCGATATCTTCGCTGTTTTGAAACCATTTCAAATGTAATAAACATCACATACTAAAACCTGTTTCATTTAGTATAAATGAACAACGGCATTATCCTTATTCGGGGGATTACTGTACATTTAACGATCCACCTTGCGCCTCCTTTTTTATTTTATATACTCAAGGAGCTGTGTATAGAACAACAGTTACTGATCGTATTGCAGCTTATATTTTAAGGTACATACTACTTTGATACTCAAAAAAGAAAATATTACAGCTACACTCTCACTGCTGGAAACCTCGAACCCTAGAGATTTTATAAGCCATTAAACGATTCCCTATATGATTCATAAAGCATAGAACGGATTGTTTGGAGGGTCAATTATATAACCTTGCACACGGGTATACCGAGTCCTTGCGCAATAAAATTGATTCTGCATCCTCTCGATTGTTAACCGTTTTCGAAGCCGCCAGAACGGAACATAGTTTGCTATTGGTTACATACGCCTTACCACAAGGTCCACACATAGGTATACACTTGCTCTACTAACAATTCGGGACGGATAAGAGAAGAGTAAGCAGCGAGGGGATCAATCGATCCATAGGAGAAAGAATTCGCATAAAACATACCCTCCCTTGAAAGGCTAATTGCGCTGAATCATTCTTTTGTGAATAAACGCAAAAAAAAAGTCCTGCCGGAAGGTTTAACCAGTTTACCATATATTTTACTATTACACTGCACTTTCAACAATGAATTTGCCCCAAAAGGAGTGATTCAAAACGGCTTAAAACTTCGACAGAAGGGAGGATTATCCGCAGGAGACTAAAAAAAACTTATTGCAAACATATTGTCCACCTACCTACCTTGAGACGAAAGTCCTTGGGAACGAATAACTTAAAGAATCACAGTTCACAGCACTAGGCACTAGCAATCCAAAGTTTAATGTTCACCAAGCACCGATAGATTTCACTTTAACCAACAACACGGGACAGCGGGCAGAAATGTCCAGAACTGCGGGTGAAAACACTGGCTCGAACGGGGCGATTCAGCGTTGGGAAAATTCGATTTTTCTATCTCTCCTGCTAGCCGTCTCCATACACTCTCACCCACTTTATCCGGACACTGCCTGCTGATCTGCTTTGTTGTCATTTTTTACTTGGTGGAAAACGAAAACAAAATGTGCTGTCAGTTGGGTGTTGTTTATGCTTTTCTTTTATGCTGTCACCTTTCAACGGCAGAAATATGGGCACAATTGTCAACGGTATATGCATGCTGCACGCACGGTCGTTTACAATACACTGTAACCCGCCAGTACCCATTAATGGGTAAAATATCACCCATTTCGAACTTAAGTGGGTTAACTCCTTTAATGGGTAAAACGATTTTACCCATTAATGGGTAAACAGTCTGTACGTCAGACTACCGGGTATTTTTTACCCATTTTTCAAAATGTTTGTTATTTGGGAAATGGGTATGAAATACCCATTTTACTAAACGTTTTTTATGCAAGATATGAATAAGAAATACCCATTTTTCGAAATGTTTGTTATTTGCGAAATCGGTATAATTTTTCGTGTTTTTAGTTGTGATATTGATTAATGAGCATTTGCATGAAAATAATAGGTCGCCATTACTGTATTTGCATTTGTGTATTTGTTTGTAATTACAAACTTTAAGCCTCAGGCCTTTTACCTCTCATGTATGTCAAGTTTTGTTCGGGGGTTTTCACATCGACAAATATTCCAGCGACGTTCAAGTGATCTATTGAAGCGGTCATCACATCGTTATCATCCAGAGAGATGCCTACATCGGCTAAACATTTCCTAGGGGCTTCCGTAGAAAAATGCTTGATGAACGCTTGAACTTTACGCTCCGGAAGCAACACATACTGGGAAGTACTGTTCTACTAATGAAATCGACGCATTTTATATAATAATAATAAATTATTATAAATAAATGGGTACATTTTCACCCATTAATGGGTACTGGCTGGTTACAGTGTACACTATCAAACAGGCAGTACCCCCCAAACACAATGATAATGGAAGCGGAACGGCAATGTCAGTGGAAAAGCTAGTTCTGAATATTGGCTGTTTGACAGTTTTGACAGAATTTGTCAGTTTTCCATTAGTATTTCTGTCAATTCTTCGTCAACGGAACGCAAACGTATCTATTGTGGGTGACCCTTAAAGGCTCGAACGCAGCGATAACAAAAGCGGAACGGCGACGGCAGCGGAAGAGCCCAATCTGTTGGATAGAAAACTGATTAGATCCAAGTTGATTCAAATTGGATATATCGACGTCATTTGCGACAACTGCCAAACTTGCCGTTTCAGTTCCGTTTCCGTCCACATTATGTTTGGACCTTAAGCCAAATTGTCAGAAAGAAAACAGACTAGATCGAAGCCGATTCTAGTTGGATATATCGAAGTCATTTGCAACAACTGTCAAACTTGCCGTTGCCGTTCAGTTTTCCGTCCACATTGTATTTGGGCCATTATTTGGTATTTTACTGTTTTGGGGACTTTTTTTAAAAGGGCGAATCTAACATTGAGAGACTCTCTTCGATTACTTTCTCTTTTATTTATATTTCAATCACCTTTACGGTTTTCATTCTACTTTTTGTAGAGTATGCTAGCCAGCACTGTTGTGTTTTGATCTGTATTAAAATTATCCCTTGAAAGTTTTAGAATGGCACTGTAATCAATGAAAGTGAACAAGACAGGAGAGAATCTCTCAATGTTAGATTCACTCTATTGAAAAAAAATCCTAGAAATATTTGGCACTAGGTCAAACAGTGTACTTTTATCCTTTAACAAAAATAACGATAAAAAAAATAAAAACATCTTTGACAAAAAAATTTAGTGTAAAACATATAACCTCCCCGCATAATCATAAACCATTCCTGGAGCCTTTCTCTTATTGTTGATGACCGTCTCCGTTATTGTTACGATATTTACACTTACAGTTGGCAACTATAAACTAACAATCTCCTATAAAGTTTTAACAATATGTCAGATGGTAAAAAGCCAAATAACAATATGCTGAAAAGGCGGTTAAGTTAGGTTACCATAAAAAACTGGCAATTTTCATGAACAAAATTTTTGCTGTACTCTATATCAAAAAGTTGGTATATAATCCAGACCATGTGCAGACAATAAAAAACCTGCCAATGACAATATGGCATACATTAACAATAAGTGTTAATGTAGAGGTTGTAGGGTGAAAATGAAAACCAACCATTCGATAACATAACGTAAAATGTGATCATATATCTTACAGCCTAGTATGCAGCTGACAGGTAAAGCCCTGAAGTAATTTTTGCCATTTCGACCGAAGTAATTTTGACAACTGTTTAAGTATGGGTAGAATGTTAGTTTTCCTAGCGAAGTAATCGAACGGAATATTATTCCGCAAGGAAACGTGACAGCCCCATTTAGATTACATGGCCAGGCGTTACTAACGTTACGAAGTTTTACTTCCTTTACAAGGTAAGTAATTCCGACATTCGAAATATAGTTTTGACTATATAGCCAACTGTTTTTCGTTATGCGGGTCTTCATTAACACATATTGTTAATGTATACCATACTTGCCTTGAAAATGTATGCCTAACTTAACCGCCTATTCAGCATATTGTTATTTCGCTTTTTACCATCTGACATATGTACTGTTAAAACTATATAGGAGATTGTTAGTTTATAGTTGTCAACTATAAGCGTAAATGTCGTAAGAATAATGGAAACTGTCGTCAGCAATAAGGAAAGTGGTTCAGGAATAGTTTGCGATTATGCAGGTTGTTTATAGTAACCATATAAGTTTCATTGTATAACTTTATGAAATTCATTTGTTAGTGCAATGGAACCAAGGGTGAGTCGCTCAGCACAAAATCACTTGTGCCGATTTATTTTAGTGTGCTTTTATTCGTTACGATGAACACTGGTGTTCCGATCGTGGTGCCAATAGGTGCCCATGTGTGCCACGGTAACTTGACAGTTCAATCGTTATGGTTTGTTTAGGGCTAGTAACCAGGCGATTGTTTTGTTTTGCTTTCCCAAATATTTGGGCGATTTGGTTCTCAGTCAAGGTTTTTGTTGCGGAAATCGCGTTTTAATACCATTGTGTCGAGACAGCAAGTTTGGGTGACAAATGGAGCTGATCGCTGGAAGTCAGGGCGAGAATTTCTATATGCTGTGGTACATTTATGATTTATTTATCCGCTTTCTCAGCAGTCCACGTACGCCTACGAAAATTATGAACGCGACGCAACTCCACTTTGATTAGTAGTCTCCAAAGATCTTTGTCTGCATTGAGGCTTACGAACTGTGCTGCAGCAGGAGGGTGACTAGTTATACACGATGTCAATATGTCCAGATATGTTCGTCGTAGTTTCCTTTAAGAACATTCTGGCATTCGAAAATGGAGATTATTGCTATGCTTAGTCAGACTGTAAATGTGTCAGTTTCCTCTCTCGTCCATCGAAAACGACAACTTAGATCTTTTTTAATTCGTTTAGCAAATAGGACAAAACGCCTCTACCCGGAGCTTTCCACAGCCCCTAGAAAAAACATTGATTTTAATGATGAAATTTGTCAGAAGCAGATAATTTCTCATCTCCATGAGAGGCTCCAGGAGTGGACATTAATTTTAATATTTTTCAGCTTTTTGTACAAAATTGATCAAAAGCTGAGCCCTTAATATCTTTGGTAACAGAAAGTGATTGTGAGATAATGTTTTGTATTAGTCATAAATATACTTTATTGTAAGCAAAATGCAGGATAATTTTCTCGTACAATACACATTACTGTTCAGCATCTTAGTCGAGCAATTCGATGATGCTGGATGTGACGGTTGTGGAATTGAAACCTTTTCTGAACATGATATTGGCGATATTATATTATGATATTCCTTGCTTAGAATCCGGAGCTTATCTGCGTAAACAACACCACAAACTTTAAAATTCAATTTTCCAGGGCTGCTAGGTTACATCTTCGAAAAGTACAACAGTCAAAAGTGTGCCACAAATGCGACTCACCCCTTGAATGGAACTCATATACATTGGTCATACTTATTATTGCCTTAAGTATGTGCATGTTTTGTATTTTTTTTATTGAAATTTACTAAAATTTTCATTCAACATTTGTAAAATAAATTTGAGGCTATGGAAAATAAAAGCCAATGCCAGTCATCTAACGGTACGCCCGCAGTACAATTACTGTTTATTAATGAATAATTTTATGACGAGACTACTAGTTTGGATCTTCATCAAAAATATTACTGCTCAAGATGCGCGTATGAATTCCCACGCAATACTTCGCATCCATATACGAAGCGGATCATCCACTGGATGAAATGAACTTACCTGTCCAAGGATGACGTTTATATGTATTAGACTTTTCCTGATTTATGATTTCTAGTAGTTGATTTGCATCAACCTGTTTTATTCTCCACGCTCGATGGAAGCACATCAGCTTGGAAATATCGGGATCATGATTAATCCGAATTCAGAACGACTTACCAAAACAATTATTTTGACGCGCTTTTTACTATTTCATAAATATGCCTTATGATTATTACACACAACTAACAGTCATGATATTCATAAGGCGGTTCATGGAAGGGATAAGAATGACTTGAGAAAATCATTAAGATTAACTGGGAGAACGTTAATTATACACAACGATTTCATAAGGGCCGTATGGAATCCAAATACAGTGGACTCATACAGTTTCATAGGGCTAATATTATGAAATACGATATTTTTTCACATCAGTGTACACACTCAGATTTTTTTACCGAAATCTGTAAAGTTTTACCGAATTCTCAGCAGCTGAACGTTTGGTAATCCGATTTTACGGATTTCGGTGAAATTTTACAGATATCTGTAAAAAAATTTACCGGATTTCGGTAAAATTTTACCGAAATCCGTAAAATCGGATTACCGAACGTGCAGCTGATGATAATTCAGTAAAACTTTACAGCTTTCTGTAAAATAGTCTGAATGTATAGTAAATCTAAGTTAGTTTAAATATATATAAAGAATTGGAAAAACTGTGGCAGTCGGTAAATTTGCTGATATTCACGTGCGATAGCCATCTTAACCTTAAAACGAGGGGTTAGCCAGTTTGCGATTCCACTTTGGATCGCTACAAATCCTCATAAAAATCTCATAAAAAAAACATCGCTTCCATTATCGTCATTAATCGCCACAGTATTATTAATCGCAGAATTCATCGCGCAATCGCGTCTCATCGTAACCGATTCTTACTCGAATCGTGAGCATTGATATTGATGACTGGTTGCTATGCCATTTCTATTCGAGCAACCCTTTCCGTATCTGGCAATACTATCAAAATTTGTTTTGATTATTTCGAGCAAGTGAATCGAGTAGCATCCATCTGTGTTTTCCGAAACTAAATCGGTAGCGGAAAAAGTAGTGGCAATTGGTAAGTGTTTATATTCCACCTTTGATGCTTGTATAGATGAGCTTATATGCTTATTTGTTCTGTTAGAAACTCTTTCAGAGAGCGAAACAACTGAAGGATCACGAGTGCACCGGGCGAAAATTTAAAAAGTCAGCATATCGTCATAGCCCGAAGTGTTCAAAGAAACTTTTGAATTCTTTGTCGCTCCTGCGTCACACAAAGATCCGAACGAGAACATTCTAATGAGTAGCATGGAAGAATCACCCACCAATAAGTTGCTCTTCGAACCGAAGGAGGAAACCATTTTTGACGAGATAGAACCTAACACCCTAACAGCTTCGATGAGCTTAAATCGAGCACTGATCCACTGGAAGGGAGCAGCGGTAACGGTATCATAGCAGCAAGCAGCAGCAGCAGCGATGTTCAAGTGCATCGTATGTACTCATCTTTTCAAACATTCAAATGCATTTGAGAAAGGTCCACATGATCTATACCGTATTACCAACAATCAATATGTAACTAGCGATTTGAAATTGGTTCACTGTTGTAGAACCCCTTGGTCCGAATTACACCTTGAAGCCAGCACCTTGTTATACATATTTGCGCCTTTGTTTTGATTTGCTGTGTTATTTTGACAGAGTATTTGAGAGTGTGTTCATGTGAGTTCATTATAAGGGGTGCATTATTGAGCTTGGGACCGAGCTTGGGACGATGTTCTAGTACTGACTGAGCCAAGAAAAAAATCGTTTTTGTATGGGACCTACTGGTCTTAGAGTTAGTCTATGGTATTACCGTATTGTAAATCGGAGAATAAAGTAATGACGCAAACCAATTACAAGAAGACTTCTCCAATCAAACCCGCTATTCCAGTCTCGACGGCTTGAATGCCATCATCGAGAGCAGTGGAATTGCTGAGGAATTCAATTTCTGATACTGTATCCGATCAAAATGGTAATGGTTGATATTCACAGCAAATTCTGTTGACTGCAGATCGGACACCAGACACAATTAAAGTGGTTTGCTCAGCCCGGAAGAACTTTCCGTATGTATATGAAAATTTGTCTTCTCAACCCCTTAGAAACATACCGTTTTTGCATGTGACAAACCGTCAGAACAACTCACAAATGTACAGATATCCCGGTGAATAAAACGAACTGTTCATCTTCTGAATTGAGTCATCCTTAACCTAGAGCAATATCAACTGCTTGATGTACTTGGTAAACATATTCAGTAACAGCTCACGGACTGTGACGTTTCGCATATGCATGTACCGCCAAGTGGTAGCGCTCAATACGCGGTTGCAGCACTCGGGATCAGCGGATCTTGATTGCATTCGCATTCATTTGTTAGATTGTGGCACAGATCCTGTGCTGCATTGTAACAGCTTAGCTCATTGGTGGGTGGAACTAAAGTCAGGGTTGTTGTTGGGATGGTCGTCATATAAGTGATGCTGGTTGTTGATGCTGTTGTGGCTTCTGTGGTTGTTCTTGTTGTCGTCGATGTCGTTGTTGTATTTGTTGAGAATGTGGGGGGCGGTGGCGATTTGGGTTTCGTAGTCGTGGTAGCCTAAATAGTAAGGTAGTGGTCGACTCGTCGTGCTTGCTATCGACTCCCAAATGTCGGACGGATATGTTTTACCAACGGCTGATGGTATCGTTGCTGTTAATATTAAGTTTGATTCAACATGATCTGCAACTATTCGGCTTTGAATAACGGCAGCAACTACCGTGAGAAGCATCAGTATTATTTTTTACAATTACAATACGACGGTGTATTGTTGACCAAAAGGTGTGAAGACAGAAACCTACACGGTAGAAGAAAATTTGACTGATCGAATATTTGGAAGCGAGAAATGTCATTTCGTTCGTGGCAGTTCTCGCTGTCAAATTTATCGAGCAGTTCCATGCTGTCAGCGATAATTTTTGTTTTGATCGCATCGTCATCGCGCTCTCATCGCGATTGATCGTGCCAATCGCAAAAAATGCTTTCAGCACAAAGAAAATCCTCGTCATCGTGAAAATTTTCATGTGAAGGAAGCTTTATCTAACGCTCATCGTGGAAGCGTCACCCCCCTCGCCTTAAAATCATTATAGATGCCTATTAGTAGTCCCAGTACGACGGGATTGATTCAGTTGCTAAATACTAGTAAATTGAGGGATAAAATCTTTGTTCATGATCAGATTCAGATATAGAATATTCGGATCAAACATTAGGAAAAACACGAAAATGTAAGTAAACAAATGTATAACTAGTAACTTTCAATGAATTGAATATATAATTGCAGCTTAATGCGGTAACGCTATCAAACGGTGTTCGCCCTATCGAATAAACGGTAGGTCACGGCGTATTGGTTACATCCATACCACGCCAAAGTCAAGTTCGATCACCGAGAAGTTACGAAAATGCCCAAAGGGTGTTTGGTGACTACAGGAGATACAGAGGCGAAAACTCGATAATCAGAAAAAAAAAAAAAAAGCTTGTAGGATTCTGAGACAGCTCTAAAAAAACAATTGACAAATATACCGCCTGTAATGTAGATACTGATGCTGTTGTGGCACCCCATCTTATTTTTTTCGTTATTCCTCTATGTCGAATCACAAATTTTCCCCTGTGGGTCTGATTCTTTCGGGACGCTAGACACACTGTTCAAAGCGTTTTCCATTTTCAACATTTACCAACCAACAACGGTACAGAAAATTCTTAACCTCATCGAAATTATGTGTCACAATATCTAAACCACTAGCGTCCGGCAGTTGGTCAACCGTTTGGTTTCATCGTTCAATTCTTATTCTGATTAATTTTACCCATACTGATTATTCTTTATATTATCAAGTTGATTATATAATATCACAGTTATAATTAACCTTAGTTACAATAAAATTTAAAACTTTAACAAATAAATCAGTATGTTTCATTTCAAAATGTTTATTCACAATCAATTTCATGGTTCTCCTTCTGAAAAATCTTATAAAGAGTATTTTTTATCCATTTCCTGAATATCCCTAGTTCAATAAATGGTTAAATGGATCTGACATATACCCGCTTTACCCATTAAAATGTATTCAATGAGTTTAATAGTACGTTCACACTACAGTTTATATTACGTGATATAGGGTATCTTGATATCAAATGACATGTACATTATTTCCAGTGAAAACTAGATGTATAGTTGCTAATATCAAGATACTCTATATCACGTAATATAGGCAGTAGTGCGAACGTACTATAACCATAGACTAACTCTAAGACCAGTAGGTCCCATACAAAAACGATTTTTTTCTTGGCTCAGTCAGTACTAGAACATCGTCCCAAGCTCGGTCCCAAGCTCAATAATGCACCCCTTATAATGAACTCACATGAACACACTCTCAAATACTCTGTCAAAATAACACAGCAAATCAAAACAAAGGCGCAAATATGTATAACAAGGTGCTGGCTTCAAGGTGTAATTCGGACCAAGGGGTTCTACAACAGTGAACCAATTTCAAATCGCTAGTTGCATATTGATTGTTGCTATAACCCTCTTTATACGAAATTTTTACTTTTTCACTCATTAATGGGCACTGGTGAGTTCCAGTGCATTGGTAGGAAGTGTGGATGGTTTTTGCGTACCGTGCTCTACACTGTAACTGGCCAGTACCCCTTAATGGGTAAAAAGTACCCATTCTATGAACTGTCAAAAAAGTGGGTAAAATGAGATTAAAAATAAAGCGGACTCTTCACCCATTTTAAAAACACTTTAGGGAAATAATAATGGGTATATTTTCACAGCGAAATTTTTCGGTTCAATTATGTTTTGATTCAAACGTGCGAAAACGTAATAAAAAATCTTATTAAAAATGGAAAATTGGCGGCTCCGATAATTTGACGTATCATGGTAATATGAATTTGTAACATTCATTGAGTTTTAACTAATTTGAACGCTCTTGTAGGATACTGAGACAGCTCTGGAAGAACAATTGGCACGATATTTTGCCTGGAATGTTGATGCTGACGTTGATGAGGCGCCCCATCTTATTTTCAAGCAAAAAACTATTTCATTTATGTCGAATCACAAGTCATCTCCTGTGGGTCTAATTCTATTCGGGCGCTGGACACGCTGTTCAAAGCATTTTCCGTTTTTAACCTTCATCCTCCAGCGAACAGAAAATGCTAGACTTCGTCGAAATTATGTGCTACAATATCAAAACGACCAGCACCCGGTAGATGGTCAACCGTTTAGTCTCATCGTTCAGAGAATCAATCAATGAAGATTAAGGCGAATCTGGAGATTAATTGTATTACTGATTCTAACTTATAAATATTATAGCGTATATTATATAATAACTTTGCTACATTCCTGTTTTACATGTACATACTTATGAATAGTATAATAAAACAAATTGGTATTTTTTATTGATCAATGTTTCAATTCAAAATATTTATTCATAATCATTTCATGGTTCTCTATGAGAAAAATCTCCAAATTAGTGTTTTTCACCCATACCCCAAATATCGCTAGTTTTATAAATAAGTAAATAGTACCCTCTGATCTGACGTTTACCCTATTTACCCATTATTGGGTAAACACATTTTACCCATTAAATGAGTTTAAAAATTTTACTTCAAAATAGGCAATTTTTTACCCATTAATGGGTCTGGCCAGTTACAGTGTATATATGAGTCATATGATTTTAGAGTATACATTTCTGGGCTCAGGCGCCATCTTTGTTGGGCACAGAAAAAAATACGGTCACCACATTTCTTACAGCATAACAAATTTTATTCATTTGACAGCGGAGAACTTCTAGAAGAAAATGTTTCTATTTTTGCAATTTTCATTAAAATTGCAGTGTATTAATTATCATTTTTAAGTTTAAAGTAAGTGATTTGTAGTTGCTGCATGTTTATCCGTAAGTTGTTAACACTTTTGCCTCCAGATGAATGACACCGAGGACCAAAAGGGAGAAAAATCTTCCAGTGCCACGATTACAACAAGTTCGACCGCTGAAATGTTCCCGCTAAACATCAAAATCAAGCAGGAGAAAACAACTAGCTATGAGGATTCGAGTAAATCCGAAACCGTAGACAAACTGTCCATTGATTTGAACTTGTCGAACATATTTTCGTCAACAACGACGACGAAGGCAGCACCACCAGCAACCGCAGCAGAAGCAACTAAAGCCAACGAAAGCGAAAAGGAAACCAAATCGGTCGAACCGATCAAATCTTCTAATGAAATATTGACGGAACTATTCAAGGTGTTCAATGCGGCGCCACCGGAAATCGTAGACGACGATTCTATGGATGGTGAAGAAAAGAAAAAGAAGAAGAAGAAGCACAAGAAAAAGTCTAAAAAGAAGAAAAAAGCAGGTAGTGAAAGAGAATCCTCTTCGGCTTCGAACTCAGAGGAGGAAGGAGAAATTAAGAAAAAGGTGAAAAAGATAAAGAAAGAGAAGGATGCCGAAAAGGACAAGGAAAAGCAAAAACACAAGAAACATAAGACGAAGGACAAGAACAAGGAGAAAGTGGAGCATAACGAAGGAAAATTGGCTGTCAAGACCGAGATGTCTTCGGTGGTCGTGGTTAAGAAGGAACCGAAAGATGATAGGTACTATTCGCGGGATGCTAGAGATTCCAGGGAACCGAAGGATTTTCATCATCATCGTCAGAAGTAGGATAAATCTATATTTGTTAGTTGATTACTACAGGAATACTTATATTTTATTACTTTTTATAGCTCTCGAGACGACCATTATGTGCGGATTAAACAGGAAAAGGAAGATCGTTCCTATAGGGATTTTTCGTTTGATAAAGAACGGGAACGAGAAAGGGAGTGGGACCGAGAACGTGATCGAAACCGTGAAAATGATCGCGAAAGAGAAGAACCCAAATCGAGAAATAAGATTCAAATCAAAAGTCTGAAGGACAGCGCCGTTTTCAAAGAAGCTGCCGTCAAGGAAAAGGAAAGAGAACGGGAAAGGGAGAAAGAGAAGACGCGTGAGAAGGAAAGAGATAGAGACCGACGTCCGGATCGTTCAAATTCCAATGAACTAAGGAAAAGACGATCTGATTCGGAAGTTTCATTGTCCGATGAAGAATCTTACCGGCAGGGCCGGTATTATGATTTTTATCAAAAGAAGTACAATTCGTTTTACGCTAGCTATAAGGAGGAAGAACACTATCGGGATCGAAAACGAAGGAGAAGCGAGGAGAGGACAAGGCATCATAAGGCAAGGTCCAAATCGAGGTCTCGTTCTCCGCAGTTTGACAAGCAGAAGTTGTTGGAGATAGCAAGGAAAAATGCGATAACCATGCTTAAGAAAGGCACATTGCCAGGCGCTCAAGGATTGGATAAGGAGTCGAAGGAAAAGCTAATCATGAAGATGAAAACCTCCGGCAAGAGCGTTGAAGAATTGACTGAGTACTGTAAGAAGATTTCCGATAAGGAAAACTTGAACGAGCTGTCCAGCGTATCATCCGATGACAGTGAACATGATGCAGAAGGAGGATCGAAAGCTTTCCACCATCCTTTCCAAATTAAGGATCCTGGTCCGATTGTGATGAATATCAAGAATTCCGTTCCACTACAACCGAAAACCGCCGAGCAATCCAAAGCTTTGATGTTGCAGTTTCCTGTTTCATCTGGTGCGCAGCACAAGAAAATGGAAAGTGACTGGATGCCCGTAGAACCAAAGCCAGCTGCTCCAGTAGCGGTGGTTCGTCCGGAGAAACCTCTTCCTAAGTTTCTGCCTGTTTCAGCTTCATTTGTTGCGTCATCAACGCAACAACAACAACAACAACAACAACCAGCGTACACGCCAGTTAATTTCACTCCTACACCACAGGTTCCTTCCATGGAGCTGATACTACCCGGTCCATCTACAGATCCACCTGTGCCTCTTATCCCTCCTATCTCGACACCTGTTGTTCTTCCAGCAATTGAGGCCGCTCCACCGTGTACGATTCCTGCGGCGGTACCAGCAGATGTTCCACTAGTATTTCCAGCCAATCCGGAAGCGAACAAGCTGGATGTTTCCACGATCATCTCTAATCGCCTGAATGCGATGCGTAAGCTGCAGGATAATCCTGCCGACGCCGAAGCAATCAAGCTACTATACAACACCCAGAAGGACATGTCTGCTTGGGCTTCGTCGAAATTTACTCCGGGGCAATTTTTCGGTTCAACCGGCGCACAATGTCTGACACCTCGAGAGCTTGCTGAAGGTTACCAACCGTGGGCCAAACGCGACTCCATGAAACACACCGCTCCCGTTACCGGGGGAATGGGAATGCACTTACTGCAAAAGATGGGTTGGATTCCCGGTGAAGGCCTTGGAAAGGAAAAGAACGGCTCCTTGGAACCTCTGCTGCTTGACGTAAAACTAGACAAACGCGGTCTGGTGGCTAGCGCCGAAGATCATCAACGGCAGGTTCAATACCAGATTCAACAGCAACAAAGTGGACGCCGGGCGCGATTTACCAACGTCAAGATAAACACCGACGGCAAGCACCCGGTTTCGATTCTGGGAGAGTACTCGAGCAAGCGCAAATGGATGCCACCGCGGTACGATCTGGTGCATGAAAGTGGTCCCGGTCATGCGAAGAACTTTGTGTTCAAGGTGATCGTCAACGGTCTGGAATATCAACCGGCCATTGCGAACAATACGAAAAAGGAGGCCAAGGCAACCGCGGCCAAGTTCTGCCTGCAGCAGTTGGGAATTCTGCAGTCTTAGAATGAGGGGGCAGGATGTATTTTACTTGTACCTTTCATTAAGGTATCTATTCGCTGTATTATTGTGCATGTGTGCGAACAATGGCTAGAGCGCGGGTACTATCATGGAACCTGAGAACTTCTATGTCTCCTTAATAAACTAAGTTAATGTGCAGTCCTAGTAGTATGTAGTTACCTATATAGAAAGTACAAGAAATGTCCAGTCAAATGTGATAATAAACAATGCTTTTTATCTCTATCAATTGGTACCTAACTTAAAATCTTTAATTGTCGATAAGGGAAGGTCCATTAATTATGTCACGCTGTAAGGGGGGAGGGGGGGTTTTGGAAAACGTGACGATCCATACAAAAAAATTTGAAGGTCCATACAAAAAACGTGACAAGGGGGGGAGGGGGGGTTGTAAAAAGTCAATTTTTGCGTGACGTAATTAATGAACGTTCCCTAATACCGTTAGGCAGCATAGTATGTCCGGATTCACACAAAACATATTTTATGTCATTCAAAATGGGAACGTTTTTCGTCGCGTACTTAATTAACGTTCGCTTACCTTACCTTTCCAATCAGACCAGGGCCGGTGTGGTCTCCATTATAGACACTGTATATAGACGATATAGACCGAACAACGCAAAATCATACAATCTGCCAACCCTGAAAAATGTAAAAAATTTGAGCAATTGATCTGGCACCACTTGTATTTGTACAAACTTGAAGTAAACAGCGCAATAGGCTAAAAAAAAAAAGATTAAATTTTGGTTTCGACGTTGATAGTTTGTTTTGATTCCGTTTGAAGATATTCATTAAAAAGCATAGTGAAAAATACCGTGTAAAAATGTATTGTTTGGAGCGCAACTGTGGCAATAACTCGCGATGTGAAGGGACTTCTGTGGGTCTCTTCCGGTTTCCAAAGAAAGATAATATAAGGCAATCAATAATACACCGAAAATATTTACATTTACTGAATATGGCAGTACAAAATCCCTTATATGTTCATAATTGGCTTTTGTCAAAACACAATACACACAATACTTGCTCCTTTAAAGTGAATCAAAAGTTGGCAGTAAGTTTGCATAAGACAATTGTTGTCCGGTCTATATACAGTATCTATAGTCTCCATTGTATTCGCTCTATGGCTGTAGCTCGCTAGCCTCGCTGTCAGCGGAGAGTCCGCAGGTCGACCGATTTTATCGATGTGTACGATGGGAGGTTCTCCCAGCAACTGATGCAATTCGTGGCTCATTCGCCTCCTCCACGTTCCTTCTTCCATCTGCACTCCACCGTAGATCGTACGCAGCACCTTCCGTTCAAAGACTCCAAGGGCGCGTTGGTCCTCCACTAGCAATGTCCATGTTTCGTGGCCGTAGAGAACTACCGGTCTAATTAATGTCTTGTAGATGGTCAACTTTGTGGTTCGGCGAACTTTGTTCGATCTTAGCGTCCATCGGAGTCCAAAGTAGGCACGATTGCCAGCCATAATGCGCCTTTGTATTTCTCTGCTGGTGTCGTTATCGGCAGATACACGTATTCGTCTACTACCTCCATTTCATCACCGTCGATCTGAACTCGTGTTAGAAGGCTTACATTGTCTTCTCGTGTGCCTCTTCTCTTCATGTATTTTGTTTTCAACGCATTAATCACAAGCCCAATCCTACCAGCTTCAGTCTTAGGTCTGATGTACGTTTCCGCCATCGTCTCAAAGTTACGTGCTACGATATCAACGTCGTCGGCGAAGCCAAATAGTTGGACAGACTTCCTGAAGATCGTGCCACTCGTGTCTATCCCAGCTCTTCGATGCAATCTATCCCAGCTCCGGTGCAATGTTAAACAACAAACACGACAATCCATCACCTTGCCGTAACCCTCTCCGAGATTCGAAGGAACTCGAGAGCGTCCCTGATACTCGGACGACACACATCACTCGATCCATCGTTGCTTAGATCAACCGCGTCAGTTTTTCCGGAAATCCATGTTCGTGCATGATTTGCCATAGCTGGTCTCGACGTTGTATTCGCGACATTTCTGCAGCACTTGCCGAATCGCGAAAATCTGGTCCGAGTAGCGCGGGCACCCATGAATCCCGAATCCCCACGAACTCCTTTGCAATTGGTGTTTGCAAATTACCCAAATGCAGCGCTCTGGCCAGTGCTTCACCACCGTATTTCAATAGCTCGCTTGGGAGTTGGTCAAAACCAGCGGCTTTGTTGTTTTTCAACCGACCAATTTCCTCCTCAACTTCCTGAAGGGTTGGGGTCAGGCTCCTGTCATCTTCTGCGCGTGTTCCTAGATTTATTACCGTGCCACTTTCGTTCGCTGTAACATAACCGTTCAGGTGCTCGTCGAATTACTGCTTCCATCTTTCAATCACCTCATACTCTCCTGTAAGAAGGTTGCCATCCAGGTCTCTGCACATAGCAGCTTGTGGTACGTAGCCTTTGCGCGAGCTGTTCAACTTCTCATAGAATTTTCGTGTGTCGTCAGCACGGTACAGTGCTTCCATTTCTTTGCGGTCTCGATCTCCCCTCTGGCGCTTTTCCTTCGAAGAATAGAATTTTGTCTGTTCCGTGCCTGTCTATACCGTTCCACATTTGCTCTCGTACGGTGTTGCAGCATTCTCGCCCGTGCTGCATTCTTCTCCTCTACTATCTGCTTGCATTCGCCATCAAACTAGTCATTTCTTCGGTATGGTGCAGAAGTACCTAGTGTCACTAATGCAGTGCTACCAACAATCAATATGCAACTAGCTATTTGAAGTTGGTTCACTGTTGTAGAACCCCTTGGTCCGAAGTACACCTTGAAGCCAGCACCTTGCTGTACATATTTGCGCCTTTGTTTTGATTTGCTGTGTTATTTTGACAGAATATTCGAGAGTGTGTTCGTGTGAGTTCATTATGAGGGGCGCATTATTAAGCTTAGGACCGAGCTTGGGACCGATGTGCTAGTACTGACTGAGCCAAGAAAAAAATCGTTTTTGTATGGGACCTACTGGTCTTAAAGTTAGTCTATGGTGCTACCAATGGCGGTTCGAATATCTCTCCAGCCATCCTCAAGAGTAGCATCGCCAAGCAGCTCTTCCGTTGATAGGGCTGCTTCTAGCTGTTGCGCGTATCCTGAGCAACTCCGGTTTCCCGTAGTAGCTCAACGTTAGGTCGTGGCGTCCGAATTCGACGCGTGTTGTACACCGTCGAGAGTTTTGAGCGCATACATACTGCAACTAGGTAGTGGTCCGAGTCTATATTCGCACTGTGGTAAGTGCGAACGTTGATGATATCGGAGAAGAATTTCCCATCGATTAGAACATTTCCCGTCGATTTGATTCTCTGTTCGTTGGTCAGGTGATCTCCAATTGGCTTTGTGGATGTCTTTGCGGGGGAAGAAGGTACTTCGAACTACTAAACCGCGGGAGGCCGCAAAGTTCACGCATCAGCCTTCCCCAACCCCCTGTCTTGCCGGAGGACGATCGTACACAGAACTGTATAGAGTCCCACGCTGGCACGAGGAAGATGATCAGCCGCTCCTAACATGGAGAACAGACGCTTTTTTGAGCCGCCGTTGACATGGAGAACAGACGCTCAAATAGACTGCACCCTTTGAAGAGGGCAGCCATCCTTCCTTGTCAGCATACGACCAAGGTCCCTCTGGGGTTGGTTACCCGATCTTTCCAATGGTTACTCATACCCCAGTTGGCACCACGGGGAGGAAGGGATAGGAGTTACTAGACAAGAGGTTAAGGATCGCAGTAGGATCTATTTTATACCTACAGGTACGCGAAGTACTTTCGGTACGCATTGTCTACACTCTCGCTTCACTTTACTCAAAAATTGAGTTGATCGGCCTTAACGCAGCGATTTTTTCGCCGCGATTAAAGTCGAGCTAAGATGGGGAGCGCAACGGCATGTTGCGGCAGTTTTTGACAAAAAATGTATGGATTAACTGTCAAAAGCTGCCGTAACGCGTCTTTGCGCTCTGCATTGTAGCTGGGCCTTTATTCGCTGCCGCGGCGAAAAAAAAACGCTGCAGTCTGCAGAGCCCTTACGGCTGGGCTACAATGGGGAGCGCAACGGCGCGGTGCGGCAGTTTTTGACATAAAATATATGGATTAACTGTCAAAAGCTGCCGCAACGCGCCGTTGCGCTCCTCATTGTAGCTGGGCCTTTAGGACAAGCTGATGAATGTGGGTTGCAATGAGGAAAATCCAAGAGGAAGCGTCTTTTTCCACAACACTCCAAGGAACACTGGCGGAAGATGGAAATTTCCCGGAGCATCTGCACAAGATGACAGCACTACTGAATCGTTTTGAAGTGATGGAAGAAGGCTTGAACGTTCCTTGTTGAAGTTCCCGCAGTCATACACACTTAGAAAATTTTACAGTATTCGGTAGTTTTTTACCGAACTTTCAACAGCTGAACGTTCGGTAATCCGATTCACCGGATTTCGATGAAATTCTACAGTATTTCGGTAAAAAAATTACCGGAACTTGTCAAATTTTACCGAATTTCGTTAAATCGGATTACCGAACTGTTCAGCTGTTGAAAGTTCGGTAGAAAATTACCGAATAAAGTAAAAAAAAATCTGAGTGTATGATAGATTGATAAACGTAATTGAGATCTTACGGTGTATTATGTGATTAGGGCGGGCGAGGTGATGAGAATACGTTTAAAAGTTTCACGAATGGTGGTTCCAAATCCTTCGAAACAGAAGAAGTACATAGGTGCTTGCCATAAGTGTCAAGTGGTGGGACATTTCCTGAGGAATTGTCCAAGATTGGTTAAGGATATAGAAAAATCGAGTTTGTCCAAGGCGAATTTGGCCGTCAAACAGCCAGCTGGAATGGAGATGTGTTTTCTGAAAGGTGTGGCGCTATCTGGTGGTACTTGGAGTTTCGTTTGGCGAATGGAACGAAGATCAAATTTAGCGGTGCTGGCAATCGAAAGTTGATGCCAGTGACGGAAAGTGATGTCCGGCTGACGGTTACACTGAACGATGTGTACTACGTGCCTTCTCTTGCTGGGAATCTTCTTTCAGCGAGCAGAGTATGTGATTTGTCCTACAAAGTATGTTTCGACAAAGGGAGCTGCAAAGTGATGCGCGGTGATGCATTTATATTATGCCTTGTTCAGACTACAGGCTCGTATCATTTCGACAGAACATTCGGAATTGTGCGAACACACGAGCTTCGTCCAGAAACTGCAAAACTGTGACGTTAAGTGCAGTTAAGTCAACAATCAATATGCAACTAGCTATTTAAAATTGGTTCACTGTTGTAGAACCCCTAGGTCCGAAGTACACCTTGCAGTCTGCACCTTGCTATAATTTTTGCGCTTGTCTGTACCTTTCGGTACTAGTATCTTTGTTGTTGTTTTGATTTGCTATGTTATTTTGACTCGATACTTGAGGGTGTGTTGATGAGAGTTGCGTTATTAGGGGCGCATCATTAAGCTTGGGACTGAGCCTGGGACCGGTGTGCTAGTACTTCCTGAGCCAAGAAATATTTTCATTTTCTTCATGACTATCTACCCGCTGCCGTCGTGCATAAAGTTCCAAAGGGTGATATCCAGATCTGAATAGGCAACTTCAATGCAAAGATCGGCTTTCATAACACGAACTATAAGCAACAATCAATTTGCAACTAGCGATTTGAAATTGGCTCACTGTTGTATTATGGTTTCAGTTGAAAATCGAATTTATCGACTAGCGACAATCGATTTTACTCTCATTCTGTATGTTATACATAATGTCGGAAGTAGTGCGCTGTACAGTGCATCTGATGCGCCATACAGCGCACTACTTCCGACATTAGGTATAACGTACAGAACGAGAGTAAAATCGATTGTCGCTAGTCGATAAATTCGGTTTTCAACTGAAACCATAATAGAATCCCTTGGTCCGAAGTACACCTTGAAGCCAGCACCTTGCTGTACATATTTGCGCTTTTGTTTTGATTTGCTGTGTTATTTTGACAGAATATTTGAGAATGTGTTCGTGTGAGCTCATTACTAGGGGCGTATTATTAAGCTTGGGACCGATGTGCAAACGAAAAATCTTATTTGTTCCGGACCTACTGGTCTTAGAGTTATGGCTAGCCCACAATTGATACGTTGCGGATGCGTTTGCGTGAATTTGACAGTTTTCCCATAGGTTTTCTGTCAAATTTACGTCAACGCATCCGCAACGTATCAATTGTGGGCAAGCCTTTAGTCTATGCTTCCACCTTCGACGATGAACCACTATCCTTCCGCTGATCTGCCATGAGCTTGCGGCAGTTTCGCTTAAGGGGTCCAGCCTTCTTGCAGTAGTGGCAGGTACGAGTTTCGTTGGTTGACCTACCCTCTGCGGATCGCATCGCCTTCTCCATCTTTACTGTTACGCCCTTACGTTCGAGATGCCGATTGAATTCATCGACCAGTTTTGCCTTCACGACGTCGTCGGATCTGATGTCCAGTGCTGTCACCAGACCATCATATGAAGGAGGAATGCTCCGTAGTAGCATGCAGACCTTGGTGTCCTTGTCTAGGTTCATTCCAGCCCAATCCAGACGATCAAAAAGATCATCAAATACGGCCAGATGCCTCTCCCTATCGCCGTTCTCCGCGAGGTTTGTAGAGCAGAGCCGCTTAAGCAACGACACACGGACGGAACGTGTCGTCTTTTGGTGATAGCTCTTCAAGGCATTGTAAACATCTCGAGCGTGAGTACAACCCTTGATCAGCGATAACTGGCTATCATCAAGTAGCAAAATCACTGTCGCTTTGGCCTTGCGGTCGTTCGTCACCCATGCAGTGGTACTGGATAAAGGAGAAAAAAAAACAGCGAAATATCCAGCTCTTCCCGGCCGAATCTTTCCGTCACAAAAAAAAACTGTTCCGTGGCCGTGGTCACTGGGCTCATAACCTGTCAGCAAAGTACAGGTACAACAGCGGAATGACCCACGGGTAATTTCGGATTGACGACGGAGGAATCTCATACGCGAAATAAAGATAAACAAGTTACACTTTATTGAACGTAAAATGGACGTACTACACGCATTGAAGTTTTTGTAGTCCAAACGTAAGAATCCAAACATCAGAAAGAAAGAACAAGGTATGTTGCGCACTAGGAAGGTGCGTTGGGTAAGAACAATGTTGTTAGGTATAGAGGTAGTCATTGCCCGTTCAACATCGCTGATTTCGATTCGCTCAGTGCAAAGAAGGTAATTCGGACTACCAAACCAGGGGAGTTTCCACTCGTCCTTCGTCGAATAGTTCCGACAATTGTTCCGGTTCGTGTTCTTTTCGGTATTATTTGCAATTTTTAATTTTCAAGAGGGGCATGTTGGGCTTTCCCCCAACACCCTATCTCGCTGAGAGAACGTCATCCACAGCACTGTTTAGAGTTCCACGCTGGCACGATGACTATGACCATCCTCTCCTAACATGGAGAGACACCCTTCGGAGAGTACAGCGCTCCTTCCCATCTTTCTTATGGTTACTAAGACCCCAGTAGGCACCATGCGAGAAACTGGACAAAAGACTAGGGATCAAAGTGGAATCCATTTTATACAGTGCCGAAAAGCTGAAATACGATGATAGCGATTGTTTGCTGCTTCTTAGCTAAGATTAGTGCTTCTTAAATAGCGATTTGGCAATGGTTGTACGTTTTTCTATGAATAGTGTTGTCATCAGAAGAGAGCATACGGTTTTATATACTTGTTCGGTGAAATAATATTTTTTATAACACAAATTTTTGCTCTAAATGACAAACATTCACAAATCTCGCGTAGCTCGGAGGAGTATCTAATTGTTGATCACTTTTTTTCATCGAACCTGTGCCCTTCAAACACAAAATAAAATCTACACTTGTTAGCACGTATTTTTTTATAACTAATTGCAAAATATACATTCAGACGGAATATTAAAGAAGACAATATTGTTTAACAAAATCGATTCACAATAATGATTCATTTTTCTTGTTGAGAAATAAATTATACTTTTCAACAACAGCTTTTTTATCCTGTTTCAGTTGTCTGTCTGTTATGTCATCTTATTTCTTCGCCCCATCTTCCATGTCTACATCTTCGCCCTGCTTGTCAGGACCCACCTCTTCTTCATTAGATGCCACCTTTACTTTATTCTCTTCTTCCTCTTTCTTACGTTGCTGTTGTTGTTTTTCCTCTTCGAATCGCCTTCCCAACGCACTCATTATAGTGAAATGATCCATGACTTTCTTATTAGTGTATCGTTCGCTCAGCTTGTCCAGGATCTCGCTTGCACCCCGGTTGCCCGGTTTATAGTGCACCTCGTAGTGATTTCGCAGCTCCGATATCAACCTGAACGAATCCTGACAGAGGTCGCACTTGTAAGGCTTGTCGCCCAGATGGTTCCGACTATGCTTTACCAGATCGTTACTCTGGGCAAAGGCACGATCGCAATAGTTGCACTTGTATGGTTTTTCGCCAGTGTGCGTTCGTATGTGCCGCTTCAGATGGCCGGACGTGAAGAATCTATTGTAAATGGAAGACACTATTAGAGCGTGTTCGTTAAACCGAAGTTGAGTGTTGATCAACACTTTAGTAGCGAGCAGTTATCGGCTATCAAATTGAAATTCAATAAATGGTCTAAATAGTCTGAACATACTACTTACCTCATGGAACATTCGCTACACCCATGTGGACGCTCTCCTAAAAAGAAACAATTGGTTATTTAAATCAACAAAGCGTCCCAACCAAACCATATTTGCCATACCCGTGTGCTTGGCCGTGTGAGTAATCAATGAATGTTGCGAAGTGAACCGCGAACCACAAATATCGCACCCGAAATTCCGCTCTCTGGTGTGTGTCAACATGTGCATTTTCAAGCTGGCCTTCGAGAAGAATCGCATTGGACAACGTTCGCACGGCACATTTCGCTGACCGGTATGCTTCATCATATGTAGCTGCAATGTTGGCGCAGATGGAAATGTACTATCACAGTGACTACACTTGAACGGTGAATAATTGACGTGTTTACGGGCGTGAAGTCGTAAGGCCGTAGAAGTTCCAAAACGCTTCTGGCAAACTTCACACGAATATTTTTTACCCGTCAGGTGGAACATTCGATGATCTTCGAGTTCGATGTTGCTGAAAAATACATCGGTGCAGTCCGGGCAACATTTGACTGAATCCGCATGATTAGTTTTCATATGCTTTTGGAATGACCTCTTCGCCTTGAAGGTGGCCGAGCACAGTTCGCATGTTCGAGTGGGAGCACCCATTGAGAGGATTCTTCCTGTTACTTTCAGATAGTCAATGGGATCTTCTTTGGTTGATTCCCCCGGAAGGTCGCTCTGCTCAATGCCAGGTTTATCATCAGCCGTTTCGGGGCATGGGATTGCAACTCCATCTTCAGTTAATTCTCCCTGAACGATAATCATTTCCCACAGCTTGCGATCATTTTCTATGCAAGTTTCGTGTAGGTCATATGCCGCTAAAATTTTCAGCTTACATCTAGTGCATACGACCTTGGGCATCCCAAATGACTCCCTTGCCACCTGTTCGTGTATCTCTTCGCTATCGAAGACGGTGGCACAGATTGCACTCAGCATCGTGTGCAAACTGGGTCGGAGCGGATCCGGTGATTTATAGATGTATTCCATATTTTTGATGGGAGAATCCTTGACGCAAACTCGACACAGTCTGGACATGTCCGTGTTTACCTGGAAGTTCATTTTACCCACAGTAGTAAAACAGCAATTATTTGGAACTCGTTTGCTTAAAAAAAATGTAACAAATCGCACAACACGGACGACAATAATTATTATTCTATTTTGCTTTCTTTTTGTTTATACTTATTTCTGGCATGCAGTAATGACTCGACAGCTGGTGCTGACAGTCTCGCTACACGCTAATACATATTGTTTAAGTTGTTTGTTACGGTGTAAATAATTACGCCAAACAATTCTGGTGCATTATTTATACCCATTAGGGCATCTTCAGCGGCGGTCTATTTTTGGAACTATTTTATACTTCATTTGTATCAGCGAAACTTGAATAGAACTAGCTAAAATAGACCAACTGTTCCCACACCGGTGTTGTGTTTCTTGTTGTTTAGCCCGCCAACACCTGTTATCATGTGGATCAATCAACATCAGAGATCAGAAGTTTTTTTTTCAGAGATCGCAGATTTTTCTCAAACTTTTTGCCATTGATTGGTTTGACCAACTATTTTTTTAATGCCAGTACTCAAGTAACCACGAGGCTGTTATTGCTTGCATATCTAGGGCATATGTATTATGTCTACCCGAATAAAAATTTACGTTAGGCTGATGTCTGATTTCCATGTCCACATGAACATGAAATTCAAATGTACATTTTACGTTGAACATTAGAGATCAGAACGTTTTCGCTATATTTTTAAACCATTTTTTTTTTATTACATTGATGCAAGGGGCAAGACAGCTTTCTAGTGAGTAACTTTTGTCTTCAAATTTACTCAGGATTCATCAAATTTGCTCACTCTATGATGTTGTTCACCCCCTAAGATAAAGAGTGGTAGGAATGCCAAAAAAACGTGTGCCAAAATGAACACAACAACCTCACTCATATTTGATCATAAAACTCACATTTGCTCAGAATGCATCACCTTCCATCAAACTGCTTGAATGTGACGGTGGCAACGGTGGCAACCTTAGCAACCAATAACAGCAGTATGTTTACTGTCTTGGAAAAATATTTACTATCGTACCATAAGAAGTTCTCATTTAAGGCAAGATAGGTTGCGGTATTTCGAGGAGGAATTGGCAAGTAGATTGTTTAATACTGTTTCATTGTTTTTCTTACAGGAAGATGAAAAAGAGATGAAATATATTAAATTTATAGACTGCCGAACAGATTAATTATTCCCATTGTACGGATTGACTCTACCCATTCAACGTTGGCTTCGACTGCGGGAAGCTCTTAATAAAATAATTAAGCTTCAATCCATCTTTATTGAAAACTTCTCTCCAGATCTTCGATAGCTCATTATCCTGGCAGATGAAAAGTGATACTACTCAATGAACATGTACTTAATGGTCTATGGAGTACTGAAGTTCCCGTTAACGATCTACCTTACCGTTCACTCGAAGGACTTACTTCATTAATTAATTAGCTCTGAAACAGTTACCACGATGCAAAGCACTCCACCAAACAAGCCAGCAAAAATATACTAAATACCGTGTGGGGACTTAGCCGTTTTACTGAAAACGAAGAACCGAGCGCGCAAAGTTAAAGTTGTGAATTTTGTTCACCACTTAGCAGGATTTGTCATCAACTAACCAAAAGAACGAACGACCGTAGTACTGTCCACTTCAACGTATGTTTTTGTACTGATTTATTTGTAATATTTCCATTCCCTTCACAGCGGCGATAGGTGACTATCGGTTATCGGTCGTGCGAAACACTCTCTTGCTGTCTTGCGTTTAGATAAGTCAGGTGTTGGGTTCAATATTAAATCAAATTCAATTAAGTTTAAAACTACTATATACTGATGTGATCTCCAACATCCTTTTCCTGTCTTATACTTATATTAGAAAGGAAATGTCATCAGTAATCCAAATGATTTTTAGTTGGTAGTAAATTCTCCTCAAGCGCCCTATACTCCGCGCAAAATTGGAGTCTAGTCCTGATAGCCACCTCATTCTGCCTACGGGACGTTCAAAATCGAATTTCCGTACAACATTTATCTTTGCCCGGATTTGCAATTCTGTAGAAGCAATCTTTTAATGCCGTACTGCTTGATAGTTTCAACGATAGCTTATTGCTACATAACCCACAGAGAACCTGAACTCCGTGGGATTGTCATAATAGCTCACAAAATTGCGTGATGATTACCACAATGTTGATACGGTAGACTTGCACGACAGACATTTCTTGTTTTGGTTATTTCCCTGTCAAAACCAAGCTTCACAAAAGGTAGGAATGTTCAATATGACAATATGAATCCAGTGAATAAGAGATACTCATATTTGCTCAGAGTAACTCAGGATTGCTCAGTGTCTTGCCCCTAGCTTGGATGTCATGATTTTTTTACTTTTGACATACAAACAAAATGTTTTTTTGATGTTCTAAGGTATCAAAGCTTATTGATGTTTTCAAATGTATTCGAATAAAACAGCATAGTCAAAGGATTTTTGATGTTTTCAGGTGTATTAAAGGTTATGAATTAACATCTTACATATGTTTTCAAGTGTCGATTTTTTCCAATAAAAGAGATGATGTATGATGCATTCAGTTGTAGAAAAACGTGACGGTGTATTGTTTCCGGATGTTTTCAATTGTAGATAATAACATTAAAACCAAATAATCTGTTAGACTAAGGTAAATTTTTATTCGGGTGTTGAACAAAGTACATAAAGTA